>CAUJRU010002161.1:0-91399 GCA_963277665.1 Viscum album | reverse complement strand
ATTAGGTCCCCATAGGACTTAATCTAAAGGCAAATTATCCGCATAGGACACAAAATATATGGAGAAATTTTTTTCCCTAATCTTTTTGTTTTAACCCCTGTTTAACCCCTTTAGCTTTTACCATGACAACTGGATTTGTACACATTAAGGGTCGATATAGAAACTATAAAATGGGAAAACACCAGTAAATGGTTATTTATTTATATTAAAAACATATATTAATTACTTGGATAGAATATATTATTATTCAGAATTGTAAATAATTTAACAAAATATTATTCATTTTAAAATATCATTAATGTCAATTTTTATAACTATTCATTTCATTGACTATAATATTATCGGGATAAAAATAATAACTAGAACAAAAAATTTCTTACATCCCTAAAATTTTAAATATATTTATAGAATTCATGTATTGCATTAATTATCTAAAAATATAAATATTCTAAAATTTTAATATCACTTTATTAATTCTATATTAATTAAATAATTTCATCATCAATGTTGTCCATGAATTCAAGGTAAATATATTTTTTAATAAAATTAAAAAACAATATTTTTAATTTAAATATATAATAATTAGAATACTATTCATAGTCAATCATATCATCTAGATTGCAAAATGTTAAAAATATTTTGTCTTTTTAAAACAACAGGTTGACATGTTTTATTTTTCTTTAAATAAAATATTTTAAAGGTAATTATCTCATCCTAGTGGCCTCAAAAGTATATAAATTGTAATAGATTATGATTTTGTTAGATATATACAAATAAAATAAGATTTAGGCATGTTTTGGGTCATTTAATGGTTTTATACATTTTATTTGTATCATAAATTACTCGATTTACTCTTTTCCATTGTAATAAAAATTATTAAGGTTACTATTCATATTTTCCAAAATTATAAGGGAAATATTTAATAAATTTGGAAGTATCGATTCAAAATATGAAAATAATTTTTAAAAATTCAAATCATAGAATTGGTTGAATTTAATTTAAAATAAAACCAGTAAAATGGAATGAAAAATAGTTTTTAGAAAAATTTTCTTTTTAAATGTAATATGTTTTTATAAAAAATTAAAGTATAAAAGCAGTTAAAAAATACCTAGATTATATAAAATCAAATTTAACTTTTCAAAATTAAAAAACATTTGAAAACATAATTTTACCATTAAATAAATTAAAAAATGATACAATTTTCAATAAAATTTAGTTTATTCTATTATTTATTGAAAAATCAAACTTTTTAAAAAATTATTAAAAATTCATCCTAAGATAATATTGAATGTATAAAATTAAAAAATGAATTTTCCAATGAATTTTCCAATACTTCATGAAATTAATTATAATATTCATTTATAAAATTTAAAAAATCCATTTTGAAGAAAACAAATTTTTAATGAGTAAAATGAAATTAATAAAAATTAAATTTCTATTTTTTAAGCATTATTCAATACATATAAATTGATTTGGATATTTATATTTATTTTATAAATCTGTTATTTCTATCTATACATTCCTATTTAATTGTGAGTTTATAATAGTCACATTTAAATAATAGTATTTGTTTTTTCATTTTACATCCATATTGTATAACATAAACCATTTCCAATACAATATTTCCTTTAAAAGTCAGGATATTAAATTCTAACCCCATTTTTAAAATTGAATCCCATTAATTTGTAATTATTATAGGTAATTAGGGTTTTAATTTTCTAAATACCATTTTTGAAATCCCACATGATAAAGAGGATTAATAACAATACTTCTTTAAACGAGAGTAAGGTATGTATATAAGTTACATGGAATAACACATCACTTCGTTTATAATAGGATATAATATTTTGTAAGTGAAATCACAGATATGGAAGAAAATTTTAACTCTTATGTACTGATGAATGGTGAAAAAGAACATGTCAATGAAAATGTTATCTATCAGAAAATCGTAACTCTTTGATGGGTTAAAAGTTACATAATGAATAAATTTTTATTAAATAAAAAATAAAATAGTACAAAATAAAATAAAATAATAGAACACTCAACAAAAATAATTAAAGAGTTATGGTGTTGGATATTGAAATCCCTAACTTGAAAATAAAATAATTAACAACCACCAAATTAAAAAGAGGTGATCTTTGAATGACAATAGTAGTATCATCCTTTCCTCCAAATTCAGAAGGTCATACTAATCACTCCATTCATTCCATTAACAGCAATGAGGCTGGCCACTCTTGATGAAATTAAGAAGAAAAAATCTTGACGGATGAATTATTATTAATGATGAATTTTTAATGCCTGATGAATTTGAATCATCTTCCAAGAATCGAAAAATCAATAAATAAATAGCTTTATTATCATCATTTCTTTAGGAATTGTCCAAAAACAAAATAGTTATCACAATATAACATAATTACCAAAAGGAATAAACATTAACATTAAGTTAAACTTATTTCAATCTATAAAATTAAAAATTAGTTCCAAATGTTCAACATTGATTATTCAGTAAATTACTATAATCAAATTCACGTAAAAATCGTCTAGATTAGATTGATTCCCAAAAATCCGAGAGGTTTGATTACATAGACTTCCAATTTATATATAAATCTTTATCCAAAAAATATCAATCAATATTAAAGTGGCATACGAAAATGTAATTTCCCCAATCACATAATCTCTAAGATATGATATTCATTTCCCTAAATCATATAAATTATCATATATCCACATTATGATCATATATTATTCCAAAATATAATTCAACCTTAACTACTAAAATAATATCCCATAAAATTATATTTACTATAATACTATATTGTTACAAATATAATATAGTGATATAATTTTTATATAATATTAATCACACAATCACCAAATCATTTCCAATAAAATTATTATCTATATTATAAAACAAATCATCAAGAAAAAATTTATTCTTCTTAATTAAAGTTATTTATCTATAAAAAAAAATTCATACTAACTGGGACATCACATATGTTTGTGGGAGGATATTTACCCTTGTTTCCCTTCTGTTTTGGGTTCAAACCATGCATTCATGTTATGTTTTATCGTGACCCGTGAGTTATCCATTTTTTAAAAATAGAAATATTATAAAATTACTAGAAATGTGATAAAAATTATAAACAATTACCATAGTATATTAAAAATTAAAGAAATGATTCAACATTAAATGTTATCTCATACCATTAATTTTAAAAAAAATGTAATAACCCATAAATAACTCAAAAATAAATGTCTCAAAAAATATAATTAGTCATATTAAAATATCAAAACATAATTCCTCAAAATATTTTTCTATTACATTGGACTTATGATAAATAGTAAAATTATAAACCCATGATGGTATCCATAACTCTTAATACAACATAACATGAAAACATATTAATCTACAAAGATGTATATACCATACTAAGATACATACTATATGGTCCCGATCGTAAACATTACATATTTTAATTTCATATCCTATAATTCACATTATTTTACCAAATATCATTTAGTTTATGTTTTTTAGTTAATTATAACATAAATTGTACGTAAAAACCATAGATTTCAAGTGAGACAGTTCTTGTCAGTATCTGTTATTCTAAAAATATAAATATTTTTACAATAAAACATTATTTATTTTCTTGAAACATCTTAAAAAATATTTTATCATGACCTCATCCTTATCTCATATAATTATTAAAAATTATTGAAATAATTTTATAACATGGGGTTATAATAAAAAATTAATAACGTATATAATCATTGAGCTTATGAAACATCAAATTTATATATGTAAAATTGACATAATTATTTTTCTGAAATGAAATAGTTAATCTCATATCTGTAAAATAAAAACCCTTTTTGGGAACATATATAATCACACACATAAAAAACATTCAAAACCCTCACAATTTTAATTACTATATAGTCAAATTATAATAAAATTATCCAATAATCATAACCATTACCTGATGATTTGGAAAACTATAATGGGGATTAACATTCTATAATATTTATTGGGATTACCCATTTATAATGATATATAATTGGGATCATCCCGTTATATAATATATATTGATCTCACCTAAGGGATATAACGGGTCCCAACCCATCATTTAAGCTATATTGGGCTCACTTGATTTTTATATAATTCTAAAATTCGATATCATGAATAAATGTTTTTATACTTTTACCTTTTAATAATAAATAACTATTAATTTTTTTAAAATAAAAAAACACATTTGGATATTAGAATAACATTTTCATTTAAAAAATTACTTTATAAAATCGTATAAACACATACATCATAAAATATTTTTTTAAAATTAACCCTAGAAACATATAAAGGAAACATTAAATAATTATGTTGTCAGGATGGTAGTAAAATACACTCATTTTTTATAAGGTAAAAACAATAATTTTTTATTTTTATCTAACAACTCAGAAAGTACCAAATTTTAAAAATAAAAAAAACATGATTTCTTTCAAATCATTTAGAAAAAAAGCCAAACATGGGTAAAAATGAATTTATATAATAATATTATAATAATAAAAAACCTTGTTTAAAACATTCTTAGAAAATACAGATATGATATAAAAATAGAGTTTTAAGGGAAACAATAAAAATAGTGTTTTCCAAAACAACTACTTTAATCTGAATTTGTCTCCTCACATACATTATTTTTATTATATAATAATAGAATTATATTTATTTTCTACTTGATTAAGAAAAATTTTCCTATTTGTTATTATATTTATATCAATTATTTACATGGTATTTACAATCTCTTAATCATTTGAGTTCATATGCAAGGTTATGATAAAATTCGGTTCATTAGTCCAAAATGACTTCGGTAATTTTAATATTGTCAAAGTGTTAATTATTCCATCATCTCTAAAATACTAATAATAAATCAATAAAATTTTTATAAAGAAATAATACCTTTAAATCCAACCATTAAATATTGTTTTGAAAAATATAAAATGTTACAATCATAAAGAAAGTACTGAAAATATGGACTTTAACAACACTAGTAAAAGGGATATATCAAAACAATATATGTACTTATAATATAAGTGACGCTAAAAGATTTTAATTATTTGTTCTCATTAAACTCACAGAATAAGCCCTCTTTAATAGTTCTAAAAATATAACTATCAAAGGGGTCTTTACCAGAACTATAGAAGCACTAATAATTTAAGAGATGTTAAAGTATTAGATCTACAAGTGCTTGTTAAAAGTATAGATAGAGCCCCCTTTAAAAGTGCTAAAAACATTTCTAACAAAGGGGGACTTTATCATCACTCTATTTTAGTTCTCATAAAGTTTTCATTTATCAGTGTATTTTGTACTGTTAAAGGCCACATTAATCATCATTTTTAGATGTTTTAAATTCCTCATATAACACCAGTTATTTATCATTGTTAAAGACCCATTTATTAATACTAAAAAACTATTGATAATGGCCCTATTGATAAATGGAATAATTTGTTTCCCGCCCACCCTCCATTATTTTCACTTCCCACCCCACCATATCAGTTCTTACCTCCACCCATTAATTAATAATCCCTGTATCACCCCAAGCATCTACGTTATGCTTCTCTTCAAATAATTCAATAGAATGCGATGTGTGAAGCTCCTAGATCTAGCACACCACGACCAATCAAAGTTGCCATATAAAAAACAGTTATGAATAGTAATAGCCACTTTTTGAAATTTTATATATTTATTTTCACTAAGGACTTTGTTATTGGATTTAGAATATTAAAATTAGCATAGGATGGATTTTTTGGTATTTTTCTGAAAACATTCACTTTCTGATTAATAGTGAAAAACACTGTGTTATATTTTAAAAATGATTGTTTTATATTAAATAATAATTTATAATATATATATATTTGAAATTAATAATAGATATATAATACCTATATTAGTGCAATTTAATTCATTGGAGTATTTTTATATTTATATAAGATAAAAAAAAATTTATTGAACGTTTAAACGTCTTTTACCCTCTTATTAGGAAAATTTTCAATTTTGCATAAATTGAAATATTACAAAATTTGTGAATTGAATTTAAAAAATCTGATAGACATGTTTTTTATCATTATGTAATATTTTTTTCAATGTGAAGAGAATATTTTTTTGTGAATAATATCTTTTGAATTTATTAACAACGGTTAAAAGTAAATTGCGTAATTACAAGAATATTATAAAAATATAAAATAACACCAAGATATGTATTAATTATATTGGATAAGTTTTCTTCTACCACAGTCAACCTTAGATAAAAAATATGATCCCTTTTTATCCACTTGGGATAGATTGAGATATTTATTATATTTTATTAAAATAATAGTTAAAAGTGTTAAATTCATATTTTAATAACTAATATATTTTTAAAATAGGGTTATATATAAGATAATTTACACTATAAATTTTAATTATAAATATAATAATATTTTCTAAATCATTGTATTTTATTTATAATTTTTAGAAATTATATATTTAAATTTCAATATGACGCAAGGATGATGCATTAATTACCTAATCAATGAATGATTAAAATAAAAAATATTATAAATATTAAAATAAATGTAAATTGAATATTCTTATGGTATACAAGAATTTTAAAATTGAATATGTCATTTTAGAGTTGTTTAAAATTATTTTTTTCGAAGATATGCGGTTTTTGTGACTTTTACAAAAACTAAATACTAACTACAAACAAAATTGACATAATTTAGTTTCTAAAAAATACTATTTTATTAAATTATATAATAGTGCTAAAATTATATGATTTGGAAAAATGACTTATATAATCTTACATATTTCATTAATGAACCACTTGAGGTACTCCTGAAATTTTATAGTAATTGTATTAACCATGAAGTATAAAAATACAGAAAGACAAGGTAAAAGTTAAACTATTTAACTAAGGGTTAAATATATAAGATAAGATTAATATGGTGACTAAAACATGTCTAAAATATATTAGTTGAGATCATTTCAAACCCCAACCATATAATCCATTATAAAAATTCACTTTCCAATATTAGACACCCAGAATAATTTCATAATAAATTAATATTTCTAGCTTTTCCTAAAGTTCCCCTCACCTCTCTTATTAATGGGTACTTCTACTTCACTTTAATTCACACCTCCAAAGAAATTGGTCTTGGAAAAATCCACCCAAATATCCTCTAGAAAACACTCACATATACCTAAATTCATTACATCGATCATAAAGACATCCTAATGTGCCCTATTGTTCAAATATAAAGGAATCATTCGAAGATGATGTGATTATTTTAGCTCGTCTTTCAAAGTTCTTTTCTTCTTGAACATCCTATTTCATTGTTGTTTACATAATAAAATAATAATTCCATTAACTTATACATAATAAGATGTTATTATAAATATTTCACAGCCATATTTATTATTTTATAAATCCTATAAATGAAAAAGTCACTATACATGCATGTGTACGGCTTACCGTCTCCACGTATTGGTATAGTTTGGTATTCATAATTTCATTCATTGTATGGGAATAATAATGATTATAGTTGATTTAAATAATAAATATAACATGATAATGATTTTGTTTATATAATATATCATCCAATTACATATTATTTCACCATTAATAGAATGATATTGTCACTGTTGCGTACGTACAGATTACAATCTCTAAGATGTGATGAAATTTTGTTCACCATCATAACCATTCAGAAATAATTTTCATTTTATGATTAGAAAAATAATTTTTATGTACATAATATAATTCGTGATATGAATCAAATACATCCAATACATAATAACGTACAACATACAAAGGAACACATATAAACAAAAATAAATCAGTTAACACCGAAACAATGATACTGGTGAAATATTTTTAACAAATCAATATTAGAGGTTCGTATATGATATAATATTTATGTATTTGGTTACTATATAAATTAATAAAAATTATTTGACCATTATACAAGAGGTTAAAATACCATTAACTAAGGAAAAGTACATGGTAAGGAATAATTCCTTAAACTCATTATTATCCACGATTATTTATGTGTAATTATTTAGAGGGAAATATTTACCATCCATGTCTGTGTTTCATGAAAATGTTTTAAAAATATAAAATTTATGGTTTTACGGAAGGGAATATTTAACTAGATCAACATTATTTTTATTTTTATAAATATATTTAATTAAATTCTATATTTTCAAAATGATTTTAAGGATTTATTTATATGGACTTGAATATTTAAAAATGTTAATTCCTTTCATATGTTTGAATGTTTTTTCGAACACTTTGATTCAAAAATATCATCTAAATGAATTCCTTTATAAATTATGTGACTTTTAAATGATTTCATAAAAGGGGTATTTCTCTAAAAGAGTTTTACAGATCAATTTCAACGATGTCAACATCCTTTAAAGGATATTATTCTTGATTGAGCTTGATTTACTAAAATATAATGTTCTATATTGTATTAAATATCTTATGATATGTTTGACTGTGGATGTGCTATTTTTAATGCAATCATGGTTTATGGGTACATTATTGACATTTTTATGCTAGTTTTAATATGAATGATTATATTAGGTTCCACCATTTTAATATGAGGAATGCATTGGACTTACTGGGTGATTGGTGTGGCCCGTTATATCGCCTAGATTAATCAGTAAGTCTTGTCAGACAATCTAGTGACTTTGCACAAGGCCTTGACTATATTTTTATTTTTAGTAGTGTTTTGAGGCCCTGATTATGTGGTTATGATGTCTGACATTATGCATTCCAACATTTTGAGATTAGTTAATGATATTTCATGTGATTATTCGACTTGTATAATATCAATGTGAATAAGAAAATGGAATTATTTGATTTATCGTTTTCATATTATACAAAAGATTATTTTTAAAAGTCATGTGTCCTAGTCTTATACATTTCGTTAAATGATGATTATTATTTATGATAGTTTTTTCTATATTTTTATTCTTAATGAGTATCTGATCTCATCACTTTATTATTTTTTATTTTTCATAAGATGGGAATAAGTTTATTATGATTGCCCTGTAGGTATATGCTAAGGGATATGAGTGTTTTCAAAAGATACACAATGTTACTTTTTTTCATTTTCTAATGTATTGTAAAACATATGTATTATCTAATACTTCCAAGGCATCTAAATTTATTGGTATTTTCGGACTCGATATCTTGTGAACATGCCAATGTTATGTAATAATTCACCAACTCTAGGTGACAAGGTTCGGGGTGTTACAGTTGGTATTAGAGGATGTTCAGTGTAATCCTTGGAAAGTATATTTATTAAGACTCCGATTAAAGGACAATACCCAATTATAGAAATTGAGGACTAGTATAATAAATCATCTAATTTTTTATGAAATTTATATATTATCTGGGGTTTCCAAGCAATAATACTCTTTCTGGAAACTACAAGTGGATGTGGTTCTGGAATAGTTCTACCTAGGAGAATAAACTCTGATAATGAGTTTAGGACTTGACCTGGGGTCTCCTGGTACACGATAATGGGCCTTACTACGCATCTGGCTTGACACTCATAGGGGATATTGTCAAGATAATTAACATTTCATTAATAACTATTATGAAGTATTTATGATTAAATACATCCTCTAATAAATCATTTTAATGGTTGTGGATTATATGCACAAACTGTTCATTTTATGTAAATTATTTTACATAGTTGAAATTATGCGTTGTGATTCATAAACTAATCTTGTGTATTTCATTTTTTAGAAATAGAGCATAGTAGATGGAATTAAAACCATATCCATTCACATAATCAATGTAAGGATTTCCCACATATTCAAGATAATTATAGTGGAGATGGTGATTAAACTAGTATTGAAAAACACTTAACCATAACGGGAGAACTCACTCAAGTTATGTATAATATCCTTACCCTTATAGAGAACCCTGAACCAAAATGTGTAAGATCGATGTTATAACACATCATGAGGAAATAATCACTAATATTCAATGAGACTACAAATCTATTTATAGTTGAGAAATCGATAACTTCCTTAGAGAAAATATATTATTCTTTGGGGAGTAGCGAATGTAAAAAAAAATTTATTTGTAGTTTATCACCTATCAAGAGATTCATATAAATTGTGGTCATTAATTCAAAACAAAAATAAGGATAAACAAGTATCAATTATGTAATGGAGGGAGTTCAAATAGATTTTAATAGAAACATACTTTCCTCATGAACAATGAACATATATGGAAAAGAAAATTCCTGTGTCTGAGGCCAAAGGAGGATGAGAATGTCACAATGTATGAGGATATCGTTATAAGGATAGAAAGAAATGCATTAGATATTATAAGTAACCCTTGATGTTATATTGACATATTCTTTTATGAGTTATAACAATTTCTATGACTAGAATTAGTCTCACAATCCTTTCATCATTTGAAGATATTTTCTCATGTGCTATCAAGACAGAAAATGTATTTTATAATTCTTATGTAGTTAAATAAAAGAAAGATAATAAGATATTTGATAAACACTATGGAAAGAGAAATAAGGGGATGAAGGAAAAAAGTTAAATTTCCACCATGTAGTAAATGTGTGAAGAAACACCCTGGTACTTGCCTGAAAGGAATGGGATTTTTTACATGTGTGGTGAATAAGGGAACCATGCTCATTAATGCAATTGAAATAAAGAACCTACAAATGTTAAATGATATATTTTTAATGATATGGGATATTAAAAAAATTATTTTCCTAACCATTAATGAAAGTTTCACATGGAAAAGAAATGGGAGCAAGGAGAAGCTGATGCGATCACTACATCCCAAGATGATGTTCTTAATGACATGGTTGAAAGTAATTTAATCATTTCCTAAAAGTCGTCCAATTGTTTATTTTATTTAGGACCCTAACATTCTTTCATTTATTCCATGTTTTCCAAGAAATATATATATTTCCAATTTTACTTAATAAGATAGTTTTCAGTAAAAACTCCTAAGGGATGTATCACTGCAACAATTTTTTGTCAAGCATTTAGCATTATGGAATATAAATGTACTTTATCTTCTAATTTTATTTTCATAACCATGATCGAAATTGACATAATTCTTGGTATATATTGGCTTTCAAACCATGATCTGAAAATTTATTGTATCAAGATGGATTATAGAATTTTTGAAAATGATATGAAATCACGTACCATTAGAGTAAAAATACCACCATTTGATTCTCATCTAGATTCACCCGTATTTCTCTACTAAATTAAATTATTATGGGGATGGGCATAAAATAACCATGGGATATGAATGTAATGTTCAAATATTGGATGTACCAATTCTGCGAGAATATTTTGATGCGTTTCAAGAAGATTTAGGTAGACATCCTCAAAAATGGGAAATTATGACTTCCACTAACTTAATTATTGGTTAAAGGGCCAGATAGAAGACCCCTTATATAATGGAAACTATGGAATTAGTGGAACTAAATAAACAACTAGATGATTTGAGTAATAAATGATTTAATCACCCCCAGTGTTTCTCCAAGGGGATCCACTATTGTTTTTGTTAAGAATAATGACGAATCTATCAGTTTGTGCATTCAAGACAGGGAGCTTAATGCTATAACAATAAATATTAAGTAACTCATACCACACATTTATGATTTATTAAATCAACTTCATGGAGCTCAATATTGTAAAAAAATTGACCATTTAAATGGATGTCAACAGTTGTTCATGAGAAGAAAGACATTGAAAATACAGCATTTCGAACCAGGTATAAGTAATATGAATTTACATTAATTCCTTTTGGACTGACTAATGAACTCACTTTTTTATTGGATCTAAATAATAGAGTTTTTCATGACCATATTGATGAA
This sequence comes from Viscum album, assembly GCA_963277665.1. Lineage (NCBI taxonomy): Eukaryota > Viridiplantae > Streptophyta > Magnoliopsida > Santalales > Viscaceae > Viscum > Viscum album. Next base: position 79,492 of record CAUJRU010002161.1, on the reverse strand, counting down.
TTTTTAGTGGTATTTATTGATTATATCATGGTGTACTCCAAAAGATATGAAGTCCATGAATATAAATTGAGCACTATTCTAAATACCCTTAGAAGAAATAAATTATATGGGATGTTTAGCATGTATGAATTCAGGATTCAGGAGATTTGTCTTCATATCCATATTGTATCTATGGATATAATCTCTATTGATCCTTAAAAAGAAAATGGAAATCCAAAAATTTTGATCACCGATGAGTATAACTGATGTATGTAGTTTTATTTGTTTAGTAGGTTACTATCAGAATATAGTCCTGAATTTTGCCTGATTAACAAACCCATTAACCAAGATCACACATAAAGGGGTTAAATTTGTATGAAAAAATGAGTGTGAAGACTGTTTTGGAGATTTAAAATAACATTATTCAATTCTTCTATCTTAAATCTTCCATCAGGGAATGTGGGTTTTCTTTTTATAGTGATTCATCAAAGAAAGGACATGGTTGTGTCGTTATGCAGAATCATTGAGTAATTACACATGCATCACGACAACTAATAGCTAATGAAAAAACACTCCCACTCATTATCTTGATATGACAGCTATAATAATTTATTTGATGATATAAATACACTATCACTATTGTGAAAATTGTGACATATATAATGATCAAAAGAGTTTGAAGCATATTTTCTCATTGCAAAAACTCAATATTAGGCAAATGAAATGGCCTAATCAACTCATGGATTATTATTTTACAATACACTATCACTCAGAGATAGAATATAATGTTGTATATGCTCTGATTAGAAAGGATCAGGGAGTTTCAAATAAGATGAGAGTTGAAAGGTATCCTATGTTCATGGATCTAGTAAAGGTGGATATGGGAATAATAAGTGAAGGTGAATCATAAATACATTTTAAAATGGATTCAAAACTATATTTACTAGGAAGGATAAAAATTTCTCAGACTAATGATGAGGAGTTTCGAATCAAAATTAATTCTTTGGATTGTGTGAGATTGATTGAATTTGTATATGAATGAGGACTTTCTAAATTTTGGAAAAGGATTTATGTTACCAATATACATGATCTCAAAATTTAATTGTTAGATGATGATCATAGCTCCAATATCTCTATAATCCTTGGTACACTATGATTTATATATATTTTAAGGAACATTTTTGGTGGGACAACCATAAGAGGGAGGTTACTAATTACATGTAAAGATGTATTTTTTTCAACAGGTGAAGGCTGGAAGAACACATCCATGAGGAGTCATGGAATCTTTTCCCATACCCAAGTGGAAATGGGATTATACTATGATGGAATTTGTCACGGGGCTACCAATGACTCCTAAAAAGAATTATGAAATATCTTTCATTGATGACCATCTTACCATGTCAGCACATTTTCATGCTATAAGATAAGATTTACCACTATAATGTTTAACAAAACTATATATTAATGATGTTTTAAGGCTTATAGTCTACCCCTATAAATTGTTTCGAATCACGATCCCCATTTTACATCCAGATTCTGGAAGGGTCATCAGAAATCCCTAAATACTAAACTTCATTTGAGCACTGCCTAACACCCTCAAAGTGATGGAAAATCAGAACATAATATTTAAACCATAGAAGACATGTTGAGATATTTATAACATGATTTTATAGTTATATGGGATCAATATTTTCCTCTAGTTGAATTTTTATATGAAAATAACTTCCATTCAAGTATTCATATGGCACTATATGAAGTGTTGTATGGAAAGCTATGCCGCACACCAACTTGTTGGGTGAGGTTGGAAAAAGAAAACTCGTAGGCCCAGAAATTATTGAGGAAACGATTGAAAAGATAAAGATTATTGAAACCCACTTCAAAGAAGCTCAATGTGAGAAATAGATCTTTACCAATAACAGAAGGAATGATGTAAAATTTCTCATAGGAGATCTTGTTTTCTTGAAGTTATCTCAATGGAAGGGTGTTATATGACTTGATAAGAAGGGTAAATTATGTCTCTTTTACATCATAAATTTTAAAATTCTATAATGAATTGGAGTTGTAGCTTACCATTTTCCTATGCCACCAGGTCGCTCCAATGATCATGATGTGTTCCATGTAATACTGTTGAGAAAATACATGCGAATTCCAGCACTTGTACTCACCTATGAAGAAATAGAACAATAACATGATCTATATTATTTTGAAGGGCCTATCATGATTCTTGATACTAGAGAATAGGTATTAAGAAACTAGATGAATCATCTAGTAGAGGCTGTTATGGGAAACCATAAAATTAAAGAGGAAAAGTGGGAACCTAAGAAACAAACGATGAAAACCCACTCGAATCATTCTATTTAATAATATTTTAAAAAAAATTAAAAGATGAAATTATTTTGAGGGATGAATGAAACACCCCAATCTTCCACAATACACTTCGCTTTGAATAATACGATATCATTCACAGTACACAGCTCCGAGTTCTAGCACACCATGACCAATCAATCAAGCGGTTTAAAAAGGACTTATGAATAATAATACCCATTTTTTGAAATTTTATAAATTTTATATTTCATAAAATACATCATTTTTGGATTCAGAATATCAAAATTAGATTTGGGTGAATATTTGATATTTTAGTAAAACATTCAATTAATTATGACTAGTGAAAAACAATGCGTTATTGTTTAAAACCGACTTTTATATTAAATAATTATATATTATTTACAATTATTTTAATATTAAAATAGATACATAATAATTATATTAGTCTAATGCAGTTAATTGGAATCATTTTATAATAAGATTATATATATAAAAATTATTGAACTTTTTAATGTCTTTTACCCACCTTCTAGGAACATTTGAAAATTTGTATAAAAATTATTTTTACCACTTCTTTTAATTGAATTTAAAATATCCAATATACAGGGTTTTCATCAGTATGTAAAATTTGATTCAATATGATGAATATAATTTATGGTGAATACTGACTTTTTAATTTTAGTTACCACAGTTAAAAATAAAAAGTGTAATTAAAGGTAAAAATAATATTATAATAATATAAAATTAATCCAACACATGTCCTAATTCTTTTTGATAAGTGTTGTTGGACCAAAATCATCCTTAGAACAAAAATATGAACCATTTTGATATATTTGTTGTTAGATTATGACATTTACTATATTATATTTAAAGATGAGTTCAAAGTGTTGAACTCGAATTATAATAAAAGAATTTTTATTATAGGTTTATACATAATATAAATTAGACTGTAAATTCTAATTATAAATCTAAAAAATTTACTACATCATAGTATTTTATTTATAGTTTTTATAAATTAAAATATTTAATTTATTTATGAAACAATGATGATGAAGTAATTACGTTATTAATAAATGATTATAATAATTGATATTTTAAATATTAAAATTAATGTAAATTGAAACTATTGATGAAATCCTAGAAAATTATATGTGAATATTACATGATAGAGTTGATTAGCTATATTTTGTTCCAAGTAATAATGTTGTTACGACTTTAAAAAAACCAAATACTAAATAGTTTCAAAATTTCCATACATGAGTTTATAAAACAAATAAAATATTATTAAATTATATAATAGTCCAGAAAATGTATGTTTTGGAAAAATGACATATATAATTGTACATAAATAATTAATGAACCAGTTGAGGTTCTCTTGGATTTTAATGTAACTATTTTAAGAATGTAGTACAAAAATACACACAGACATGGTAAAAGTTAAACTATTTAACTAAGGGTAAAACATAAAATAAATAGTTAATATGATGAAATAAACAAGTTTAAAACCTATTTTCTAATGGATTTGGACCCATCATCATCTTATCCTCTAAATTAATTCATTTTGGGCTATTATAAACCGAAAATAATTTTATATTAAATTAATATTTCAAGCTATTCTTAAATTTCTTCTCAACTCTCTTATAAAATGGTACAACCCGTTCTCCTAAATTCATTCCTCCAGTGCCACTTATATCAGCAATACACTACTCAAACCACCTACCAACTACCCTCAATTCAACATAGAGGCATTACATTGATACGAAAGCCAATCTATGTAGATGATTTGTTTAAATCAAAAGGAATAACCTCAAGAAGAGGTAATTATTTTATCACCTCTTTTGAAGTTCTTTTCTTATTCTAAATAGCCTTTTTTTTTGTTTTTTCAAACTAAAACAATATATCTAATATCTTTTACACATTGATATGTAATTATAAAAATTTTAAAACCATATTTATTATTCTATCTGTCCTATAAATTACAAAGTCAACATAGGTGTATATGCACGGATTACCGTCTCCATGTCATGGTGAAATTCGTTATTCAACCCTTCATTATTTGGATGTATATAATAATTAGTATAATTGATGAGAATAATAAATATAAAGTACTAATATTTATGAATATATAATATACCATCCAACTACATAAATTTTCACCACCAATGGAATGATATTTTTACTTTTGCGTACTTTCGACTTATCGTCTCCACGATGCTATAAATTTTTTTTCCCCATCTTGACCATTAAGTAATTATTTTCATTTGAATATTAAAAAAATAATTTTCTAGAAATTAATATCACTATGGATATCAATCATATACATCATATATATAAAAAACATGTCTTATTTAATTAAACATATAAAGGAAAATGAGTTAGTTAACACCCGAAACAATGATACAACAAAAATATTTTTAACAATGAAATATTAAATGATCATATACCATATAATATTTATATATTTGGTTCTTGTATAATTTAATGGAAATTATTTTACCATTATCCAGGAGGTTAACGTACCCTCGACTACGGAATTGTACAAGTTAAGGATTAATTCTTATATATCATTATTATCCAAGATTGATTACGTGTAAGTATTTACGAGGAAATATTTTTCATCCATGTCAATGATTCTTGAAAATGTTTTAAAAAATAATAATTTATGGTTTTGTGGAAGGTACTCCTTATGTACATCAACATTTTTTTTACATTTATAAATATGTTAAATTAGTGTCCGTGTTTTCATATTGATTTTAAGAATTTATTTTTGTGGACATGATGGTTTTAAAATGATAATTCATTTCAAAAGATTCAAAGTGGTATGAGACGTATTGATTTAAAAAAATCGTTTAGATTAAACCCTTTATAAATTGTTCCACTTTTAAATGATTTCTTGAAAAATGGATATTTCTCTCAAAGAGTTTCAATGATCATTTTTAATTTTATCAACATAATTTATGAGATATTATTTTGGATTTAGGTTGATTTATTATAATATAATCATCCATATTTTATTGAATGAGTTAAGATATGTTTGAATTTTGATTTACAATTTTTGTCACATTCTTGGATTATGGTTCAAGTATTGAGATTTTGTATGCTTGTTTTAATACAAATAATTATGTTATATTTCACCCTTTGCATATAAGGAATGCATTGGACATAGTAAGTGATGGGAGGGGCATGTTATATCCCCTCAACACATCGGTTGGTCTCATGAGACAAAATAGTATATTGGAAAAAGTCTTTGACAATATTTTTATTTATATTCTTGGAACGAGGGGTTGAATATGTGGTTATGATGTTAGACATTATGCATTCCAACATTATGAGATTATCTATGAATGTTACATGTGATTATTAGAGTAGTAGAATATCCATGTGAATAATTAAATGACATTATTTGATTTATCGTTGCATATTATGGTGATGTTTATTCTTAAAAGGCATGTGTTTTAGTCTTATACATTAATTAAATGTTAATTATTATTTATGATAGTTTCTGATATACTGTTAACCTTACTCAGTATTTGATCTCACCCCGTTATTATGTTTTATTTTCCCCAATAGGCGGAAAGTATATTATGACTAGCCATCAAGGACAGGCTAAGGGATATGAGAGTGTTCAAATGATTCACAATGTTGTTATATTTTTATTTAATAATGGAATGTAAAATTTGTGTCTTTATATAGTACTTCCATGGATACTAAAATGATCATTCTTTCGGGACAAGAACTCTTGTGATCACATAATAGTTATGTAATAATGCACTGACTCTGGGTAACTAGGTTTAGGAAATTACACTCCCCTACACCTTTATCACCACAATAGAGAATACCAAACCCCATCATGTGCCCCTGACTCTAGTGAGATTTAATCCTATGTCCTCTAGATTATACACCATCACATTTTACACACCCTGATACTATTTTGTTTTACATATTATGATATATCTCTATATTTATATATGTGTTTATATATATATATTAAATACATATATACTCATATAAATATTTTTAGAATTGATGTTATTTTTTATTTTGATAAGGATTATATATTGATGAATATATTATATATATAAATATGATTAATTATTTAATTTTTTATCTGTGAATAAAAATATATTGTTATATATTTGAATATAAATATTAATAAATTATGAAAATGATAATATTTTACATCAATAATATCAACAGAAATAATATTCCTTGGATGAAATTCAGTCCCCATAAAAAGGTAAACAAACACCCTATTAAACAAGGTTTATAATCAATCAATTGGTAAAAATGGGGATACAAATGCTAAAGGCATAGTTTTGGGGGATATATAGCATTTTTTCCTCAAAATAGGTGATTGGGGGATCATGTAGATAACTTAGGCATATACCTAATCCCAAGAGTCTTTTTGATATGATTTATAAACCAAAATGACAGCAAGATCTGAATCTATGGGACTATGAATGGCCATTGAATGTTTAAAAAAAGATGACTATGATGACTGTAAACATGGTGTTGTCCTCAGTAATGGTGATCAGGGGATACTGTGGGTTACACTGGCATATAGATCTTCACAAATTGAATTTTATTTGTGGTATATGCTGAAAGAGCACTAGGATCAGAAATTATAATTGTTTTTCATTTTAGGAAATTTGGAGAAATTGAGTAAGAACTATACTTTAGAGACCTTTTATGAATTTTTTGGGATAAAAAAATGTGAAATGATCAAATAGATTATTTTAGACCTCTTATGAATAAATCTCATTATAGTATTCAATTTGATATATGGTGGAGTTGAATGATACACCTATATAAAAAGTTATTTCTGTTTTATGTTCAAGTTTGATTTTGGACTTTTTAAACTATAAAATATATTATTCCATTGATTTTCACATGAATTATATATCATGTAGTTTTATCTCATATCATAAGATACTATTAGACTGGTTGTAAAGCTGAATCGAACTCCTAGATCAAAATTAATAATTGTTTCAGGGGTTTTCGTGTTTCTTAATGATTTTATGGGTTTTAAGGGTTTCATGCATTATTATCTGGATTTGATGGTTTTTTGTATTTTTTGTATTTTTTTCATCTATAAGCCATTTTCAATAAATATATTATATATTATGTAAAAATTACTATTTATCCTAATTTAAAACATATTTTAAAAATAGATATTATATTTATAACAATATAAATACATATATAAATATATTAGTATATTAATAAATTAGTTTCAATGAAATATTTATTTAAAGTAAACCCTTTTTCAGTTCTTTTTTACCTGTACTGATAATGGATCCCTTTATCAGTAATTTTTAAAAGCACATATAAATTTCATTTTGGAAACCTCTTCAATAATAGCATTGATAGGAGGCTTTATCATTGAATTTTTAAAAGAACTGATAATGGGACCCCATTAATAGTCTATTTTGTAGTGATGAGGAAGAGGGTTTTTTAACAACACTTTTAACTAGTTTAGTTAAAACCATAGTGCTAGATAAACCGAATTTATAGTGGTGGGAGTGTGGGAGATATGTATACATGAGTAACGTTTCTATTTTTCAACTATCAGTATGGAAATATGTTATGTATTATTTTATCATCATAATATGAGAAATTTTATATTAATTCATATGGTATACATAAAAATTTCATCCATGTGATGTAGTGATGAAAAAAATCATATTTATTCCTAATGGTGGTGGCCACACATATACAAGAATGATGTTATCGTATTTTAGTTCTTATAAATATAAGAATATAATAAATATTTTTTCTATCAATAATGAAAAAAATTCATTAGTATCATATAAAATATTAAGTGCATAATTTTAATCATAATTGATAACAATTGATGGAATGAAAATTACATCGGTTTGTGAGGTGGTATTCTAGTGTAAACATGAACAATGAATTATTTTCCCATTTGATAGAATATTAGAATTATATAGGTCAAACAACTAAATTAATAACATCATAGTATATATATAAAATTATAGTTATTATTTTATAAATTTATAATTATGATCGAGGGATGTGGTAGAAGAAACAAAACATAAAAAGGTAGATATAAACTATACCACTTCTTTTGAAAACATCCTTTTCATGACAACTTAAAACCTAAAATATTGATATTATTACTAAGAAAATGCCTCTAGAATTAGGGGACTGATTCCAGAAAGGTATTTGGGTAGGTATTGGCTTTTCCAAATGGGGTTTTAAGTGATAATAAATGATAAGAAGAGGTTCTCTTTCATATGTGATGATAGTGACACTCTTGAAATTTATTTAAATATTAAATTAATATAATCTAATTTTTTCTTTCCAATTAAATAGAAAATAATTTATTTCAATTATGTGATTATTAAGATTCCAAATACCCTTTTTTGATAATAATTTTACATGTTTTACCTATATTTATTCAATAATCATATGGATTTAACCCTTATTTATCCACTTTATCTCATATTATTAAAACATAGATTTTTACTCTTTGAGGGTGAATATAAATAATATATAATGTAAAAGTCCCATAAATAGAAAGTGTTTGAAATTAAAAACCGAATAATAATCTCTTGAATGAATATATTCTTTTTGTAACATTATATAAATTAATAAAATATTATTTATTTTAAAACATCAGTAATGTCAATTTTTATCTATTCATTACATTGAATTTAATAATATCATAATAGAACCTGAAATTAATTTTATGTATTTTATTAATAACATGTAATTTCAATTTATGAAATTAAATAATTAGATTAATTTTATCATATTATTTTTATTTTACAATTTTAAATATCGTATATTTATTACATTAATTAAATTATTACTAAATCAGCACCGTGAAATAATTATTGGTAATTATTTATTTAATAAAAATTAAAAATAAATTACCACGATAAATGTAATTAATTTTATTTAAATATACTATTTATGTTAGAGAATATCCTTTAGATAACTCCATGATAAAAACCATTTAGTTATTAAAAGACAGTGTGTCATGTCTGACATTACATTAAATAAAATATTATAAATGTCGTTATATAATCCATGTGGACCCAAAAGGAAAAAAATTCTATTTATGTATTATAATGGTTTAGATATACAAATACAACAATATTTATTAGTGTTTATGATTATTAAATGGTTCTTAACATTTTATTTTTTACCTAAATTATAGGATATAATCTTTAGTGTGGTAATAAAAATTACTATGATTATTATTAATGTTTTCAAAAAATAAAATGGAAATATTTACCAAATATGGAAATCCTGATTCCAAATATATAATTCATTTTAAGAAAATAAAATAATAGAAGTGTTGTAATCTAATTTAATATTAGACCACGAAAATGTAATGAAAAATTATTTTCCGTAATAATTTATTTTTTAAATATATAATGATTTGATAATAAATTCATATAAAAAATCAATTCTGAAAAAAATGGATATATAATATTTCAGTAAACTAATTTAAATGAAAAACTAATCCAAAGCATAATTTTACCATCCATGTACATTAGAAAAAGATATAGTTTTCAATTAAAATAAGTATTTTTAACTATGCATTGATAAACTGACCTTTTCAAAAATTAATCAAAATCCATCTTAAGATAATATTGAAATGATAAATTAAAAAAGAAAAATCATTTTTTCAAATAAATTTTAAAATCATTCATAAATTAATTATAATATTCATTCATTAAGAGAAGAAAAACTCATTTATGATGAAAATATATTTTTTAATAATAAATTGAAATTAATAAAAATTAATGAATTATTTTATAATAATTATTCTATAATGTATTTTATTTTATGTATATTTTTTTAATTATGTGGTAATATTTCGAGACCGTGAAATCTGTCGGTTGATGATTCTGAGGCCTGAAGTGCCCAGAATGATTCATCAAAGTTTTTTTAAGCATTAATTAGAGCGCATAAGAAATTTTCCAGAAATAGTTGAATATCTAATAAAATGTTTCTTGGATTAGAAATATGGGGGCACAGTTTCATTTAGGATGGCAGGTTTACCCTTGGTACGACTTAGGTTTAGTCGGCGTAGGCCTTCGGTGAGAAAACCCGAAAATGGAATAATCGTAAATATAATAATTAAATGAAGTCATTTTATTTTTAAAATGCTTATAACTCATGAACGGTGACTCAGATTGAAAATATGAGACCACCGATGAACTCATGAGGGAATTATTACTTTTGGTAGGTACTAAAATTGGCTGAAATGGGCCACTAGTGAATGTTAGTTTTTGGAAGAAAATAAATTAATAAAAGACAATTAGTATATTGTAAAATTTATAACGTCTTAAAGGTAAATCAAATTGAAAATATGAGAGTACCATTGAGTTCTTTGGGTAGTGTTCTCCATATGTGATGCCTAACCCCAACTGAAGTTGTTCGAGGATGAAAGATATTAATTTATTGAAAATTTTAAAGGTACGATCAGAAAACGCACTAACGATGTATTCTAACATTTGAACTGGTGCTCAAATTGAAAATATTAGGGAACCGTTGAATCCACAGCACTAGGATTCACTTAAGGGAGACATTATATTGAAAATAGTAGGCTTCGGGAAAATTTTATGTTTTGAGACTTTTTTAAAAGAAAATAAAATAAATGATATTATTATTATTATTATTTTCATTAATATCATCTTATGAACAAACGGAGTGTGGGGCCAGCGATGTGTCAAGAAAATAAATTGCTTCACCAGACAATACTTGTTAATGAAATCATTGGGGAATTAAGAAGGTTTATAATTTATGATCCCCAATTAATTCTCCACATCGTTACTTACACTGCCCCTCTCTAATACATATAGAGTTTGGGGAGGGTTATCTGCACAGCTTCTCCAAGCAACAAAGTGCTGAAAGAGTGTCATGAAACTGAACCCATAGAGGACGGATCTGATCCTAGTGGGAGGTTATGGGTGACATCGAACCACAAACTAGTGGAAGATGTATGACTGGCGTCGTTGGAAGCCTATTGCGGGAATGAAGAACATCGACCCACTTTCAAGCACGGGCATTACTCTAACGAGTTGAGGTAGGTTTTTTCAATTATTTTTTATTTCAGATAAACTATTGAACCTCTTTATCCTCCCTTGTTTTTCGAGCTAACACGAAGGGAATGAGCCAAATTGAAATGGCATGTACCGTCTACTATCTTGCTATCCTAGTGACCCCGTCGAAGAACCTCAGTGCGGTGACACTGTCCGACTACGAGGAAGGTGTGTGATGACGCACACTACAAGAGGAGGCCGTGACACAATGTTGTGGAGGTCAACAGAGCAGTCAGAACTAGCTAACCATGAATGAATTATGGTTTGACATCACATGTGGCCGATGAGCATAGGGTTGTGGATCATCATCCACAGCGGACAGAGGTGGTGGACGACACATCAGTCGGACGCAAAATAAGTGGCAGCGTGACCCACCAACGTCTAGCGAGCAGGAGACGACACCACCTCCGTGACACCAGAAAACAAAGAAGCCATGAAAGAGGTAATAACCACACATATTGTGGTTTCTTCATCAACTGGGTGGTTCCCATGCGCCACCGCCGCTTTGCAAATGAAATGGCCACAAGGCCGTTCGGGAGTTCGGATGACCCTGGGGTCACACCCCCAGCGCCAGCTTGGACGGACCCCATAGCTAGCCACCGCCCTATCAGGAAATCACCATATAGGTCCACCCCATTTTAGGTTAGGCCTACCCTCAGCCTAGTAGGCTGATCTCTCCACGGCCCATCCCAGACTAGGTCGGGCGAGGTCAGTCCGACCGGGTCAGACAAGACCCTAGCCCAACCTGGCCCATGGAATGTTAAATGGAAATATCTTCATAACCAGACATTTGTTTCTTAGAACTGTCTATGATGGGGGGATCTATACGACAGTGAAGTAATTTTTAGATACTCCACTTGTGTTTCGGATAATGTTGGGGTATGGTCGGGTTGGAGCAAACACAAATCTAACCAAGCCCTCGGCACTAAAAAAATTGTATCTTGCAAACCGTTCATCTGATTGACAATCCATTTGCTACATTGGGAGACTTTTGAGGAGACATATATTTGAGAATAATTTTTGGTGAATTCCATGGAAATAATGATGTTGAGAGTTTCTTGAGGAGCGATTCTCCCAAGAAGACTATGTGTAGAAACCTACAGCTGACTGAGACCTGAAGACTAATGATCATGGACTCCTTACAACTTGACAAATAGCCCAGTGAAAAGAGGCATTGTGTGACCTAGTAGAACCACAATGGGAAGAAGCACTGTGTGACCTAGCATGCCCATGGTACCTAACAGGGATGTGTGCCCCATTCCATCCATGGTGGGAAGTGGATCTCAAGTGAACCAGTTGGCCCATGGTAGGAAGCCGTTCTATGTTACCCGACATGTTATTGGTACCCATCATGTATGAGTACCACAACTGTCCAAGGTTATTTGGAAGTAGATCTATGTGGCCCAGTATTCCCAGAGTGGGATGTTGAATTGTGTGGCTTTGTATACCCACGATACCCATTAGGGATGAGTACCGAATCAGTCCAATGTTAGTGGGAAGCGGCTCTATGTGACCTGGGAGTCCTATGATGCTCGTTAGAGGAGGAGTTCTCAAGTATCTAGGAATTTAGATGATATATGATTGATTATCCTTCTATCATTGGCCTAAAGTGAAATCCTACATTGAGCCGAGACTCTGTTTAAACAATGTCTTTTACCTGTGTGATACTTCCATCTTCATGGTGTTACCTTTGTGATACTTCTATCTTTATTTTGCATCTTTTATGATATACATCCCAAATGTATGATGTGTGTATATCATGATATCTTAGTTATATATTTGGATATATACCTAAGTAGATTATATGTCTTTATTTTTGTTCTTTAATTTGTGGAACGTTGGAAGACTTATGGGGTCTTGGGGTCCCTATGGATTATCATTATACTCACCCCTGTATGGGATCCGCCCACAACTTTTTGTGTCTTGTGCAGATGACATACAACAATGATTGAGTCTGAGGGAGCTAGTACTAGACAGTGCTCTGAGGTGGACTATTTAGTGTGCCATAATGCAGGGACTCTTGATCATTAACCGTACCAACCCTTTAGGTATGATTTGTGGTGTACAATCTTGGAACCTCTTTTTACCTTTCCGCTGCTTTGTACTTTTTAGTTATTCTTTTAATTTTATAGTTGGGATTGTATTCTGACCCCTAACATTCATCACTCATTTTACAACAACAGTTTACTTATTGTTTTTTTGGTCGTGTTCTTGGACTATGTGTCACTACAGGTTAAAAAGGAGATGTCTTCCCATTTTAGAGATACGACTTTTTAGTGATAGTTTCCAGCCCTGGCCTATAGATGGTGGTCTTCGGGTAGTCACAGCCTCGACCCCATGGGATGGGTCATGACAATATGGTATCAGAGGAGTCAGTTCTATAGGAGAACTATGACTCTGTTCTTCTTGGGATCGTGATAGTGTTAAGTGTTATGAGTGTGGTTTTCAGTTTTGGGGAATCCACTTTTGGTGTGGTGGCCAACGTATCCATACACTAGGAACCTGAAGTTCTCTTTCCAACTCAGTACCTGGAAAGACTAATTTCATGTTTTTTGAAGGGTTTTTCTCTTGATTTATTTAGAGTCATCTCACCAGGTATAACTTAATGTTTGTGGCACACACGTTATTTATCAGGATGCCGCTGCATAGAAAACCAGCTTGGATTCCCAATAGAGTATGCGATGATGACCCACCGAGTGATGAGGCCTCAATTAAGGGACCTCTTACGGTGTTAGCACCTTATGGTGGTGCACCGGTATAACCAAAAACCTTTGGGAAGTAGATGCCACTAGCGCCACTAGCAGAGGGTGCACACTGACTGAACGCATTGCACGAGTTTCAGCGGCAGAGAGCTCTCGGGTTCCGAGGCATGATAGATCCCCAGGAAGTTGAGGAATGGTTGGTGGCTGTGGCCATAGTTATATGCCTAGTTGGGACACTGACATATCATATGGGGATCCTAGGTGCTATTATTCATTAGTACATGACCATGTGGATGGGCCTCATGGTGATTATGCTTCAGTACATGAACCATTTCCCAATATGGTACCTTCATGTCATGTTCCAGATATAAAATTTCTTATTGGTTAATAGTTACAACCGGAGATAATGGTAGTGAACACTTGTAGGCTTAGTTCCTTAAATGTTTTTCAGCATCAGACACCCCTCAGTTTCCATGGTGAGCATGAATCACAGGCATATAAGGACTAGCTTGAGTTGGTGGCCGAGTTTCCATCTAGATAGGGCACCAATCGATCAGATGGTGGTCTGGGTGGAGAGCCTACTACGGGTCTTAGTAGGAGGATGGAAATGTTTAGATTACACTGATCTTATGATGAGTTGATTTTTTAGATGAAAATATTTAGAAAATTCTCCAAAGAAGGGGTTCTGTTGACCTAAAGAGAAAAGGAATGAGTGTTCCCTAGAGCTTCTACTTCTTCAGTAGGATGAAATGTCAGTAGCTAATTATTCATCAAGGGGTACTGACCATCCTAGGTAACCGATTAATACAGTACAATCAATACTTCAAGGATCTAACCATAGAGAGATGTGTGTTTTGGGACATCCAATCCAAATCTATTTCTCCATTATTTCCTAATTATCTTAGGGTTCCAGAGATAGCCATTGTGGTTGAATGTTCGTTGGTTGAGCAAATACAACCAGTGAATGTTAGCGGTATGAAAGTAAGAAGTTGACGCCAGTCTCAGAGACTTGGGCATGTAAAATGTTTTATGGAGAAAATTTTTAGTTACAGATGAATCTACATGGTAGGAGATGTGGAAGTGGAGCTTGGAGAGAAACATGAGGTGGTATACTTTTCTACCTATAATAACCACCACCCCAATGTGGTCCCACCATGATCAAGGAGATGGAGGACAGGGAAATGGAGTTGCTATATGCTATCAAAGAGTGTGACCCAAGGGCTCCAGGAATTATTTCAGGTACAATATGTGTCTACTACGACTTTCCGTATTTATAGAAATAGGTTTTGATCATCCATTCATTCGATAAATGTTATTCATGAACTAGAGTTTCTGGTTAATCTGTTTACCTAACCCTCACATGTGGATATATTTTTGTGAGGATACTCAATAATCAAACATATGCTAACAGTGTGATCTGACCCTTGATTTATGATTTTTAGTTAGAAGCTCTTGGTGACAGCATTGTGGCCTTACATCATTAGTTTGGGTATGGGATGGTCTTCCAAAGTACATACTCAGATTGACTATACTATGAAAAAAGGATTTAAGATATCTATAGCATTGGAATGCTATTTTCCTTGGTCAGCAAAAGAGGAAACCAAAGAAGAACATGATCAGCTCATTCTTAGGAGGGTGAATCTGATCACTCTTAAGTCACCCAGACCTTCCCTCGTTGTAGTAGGAGTTTTGGGTTTTTAGTTTCCCAAAAATAGTGGAAGAGTGTGGGGAGAGAATTTATAAAAATGTTTTATGGATTACCTCCTCTAAGAGAGAGGTACCTCTACTTTGGAGGGGTACTACCCGAGTTTTGAACCATACTTTACTAGGGCAGCATCACCCTTGTCAGTTTTGATGAAGAAGGGGGCCATCTACGGTGGATGGAGAAGTTTCACCAGAGCGTTCGGAATGAACTGAACCAGAGACAATGATGAAGTCTAGAGGTCATCCTAGACTATTATCTTGAGATTATCAATACTCATATGAAGGGTAATGTGGTAGAAGATGCACTCAGTAAGAGGTCTGGTCTATAGCTGCTGAGTGAGGCGTCGAAGAAGCTAGTTGCATTGCAAATATACCTCATTCATGAAGATAGAGAATGTTTCCTCTAGTATATGGCTGTCTCTCCCACATTGCATTCTTGAATTCAGGTGGCACAACTTGGGATGTTGACTACAATGCCTGAAGTGCTCAGATATCCCCAAGACTGGCATGTAATGAAATTTATAAATGTAGATTACTTCATCCTCTACAGAGGACACATAAGGGTACTAGTGATGCTTTAGAAGAATATTTTTGGGGAGATCCACACATCCCCTTTAATTGTACATCCTAGAGTGGCAAAGATGTACCAGCACCTCCAACATTAGTACTATTGGACATGTATGAATGAAGTAGTAGAAGATATTGTATCATGATTCCTCACATGTTTTGAACTAAAAATAGTGCAAATAGGCATAATTCTTATGCCGATAGTATAGAGATATCCTTGGAGGTCAAGGTGGGAGACCATGTATTTTTAAGGGACTTACCCAGATGAGAATTACAGAGGTTTGACTGGGGTGAAAATATATCTAAGAGGTATATTGGACCTATATAGATTATCAGTAGTGTTTGAGAGGTAGAATACTATCTATCTATTTCCCCACAGATGCACCAGGTGCATAATATTTTCCATGTGTCGTAGATGAGGAGATATATGCATGATACCTCACATGTCATCGACTAGGTAGATTTGGACTTTGACGATGAGGTGACTTTTATGGGGTTCCCGATGTAGATTGATGATCTTTGGCACCGAGTTCTTCATGGATGGTTGATACCTATGATTCGTGTTTTTCGGAATCACGAGAACGATCAGGAGAGAACATGGGAGCGGGAGGCTCAAATTCTTGCTGAGTACCTCCCATTTTTTTCTTTTCCATTGTTTTGGCTTTTGGGGACAAAAATTCATATGCTGGGGAGAATGTAATATCCCAGAATTTCAGTAATTTTTTTTTAATTATATGGAATTATTTCAAGACCACGAAATTTTTCAGCCTATGATTCTGAGTCTCGGAGTTCTCGAAATGATCTTTTGATGTTTTGTTGATCTTTTATTTTCACATGGAAATAGTTTTTTTTTTAAAAAGGAGTAATAAATTTAAAAAATATTTCCAGATCAGAAATCTGAGGGCACCATTGCGTTCATGATGGCACGTTTACCCTAGGCTCAACATAAGTTCAATCGTCATAGGCCACTGGTGAGAAAACATGAAAATGGCATAATCATAAATAAAATAATAAAATAAAGTTATTTTATTTTTCAAATTCTTATAACTCATGAATGATAACTCAGATAAAAAATCTGAGACCACCTATTAACTCATTAGGGTATGCATTATTTAGGCATATACTAACATTGTCCAACGCATGCCAGCTATAAATGTTAGTTTTGGAAAAACAAAATAAAATAATTATGTGCAATTATTTTATTGTAAAATTCAAAACATCTAATCGGTAACTAGAATTAAAAATACACATGTATAGTTGAGTTTTTTTGGGGCATGTACTCCTTAGTCGGAGCCTAACCCCAACTGGTGTGGGTCTAGGTGGAAAATTATTAATTTATGGAAATTTTTTAACGTACATTCAATAAATGTGTGGGAGGAATTTTCTATCTTTTGATCCAATGATTAGATTAAATATTTTTGGGCACCGTTGAATTTAATGCGCTGGGATTCATTTAAGGGAGACATTACATAGAACTTAGTAGGTCTGGATAAAAAGTTAAGTATTGTGAATTTTTTTTAAAAAATGAAATGAAATTATTTTATTTTATTTTTCTATATCCTTTTATAGAGAAGCAGGTTGTTGTACCTGAGATGTGTTAGGAAACTAATTGTCCTGACCTGCCAATCCTATGTAACAATTTCATTGGGGATTTAGGATGTTTCCTAATTTATGAGACCCTATTAATTCCTCACATCGTTACATACCCTCCCCCTATCATTTGTATATGGATATTGGGGAGGGGTATCATAACAACTTTTCCAAGAACGATGTGCTGAAGGAGTTTCGTGATGTCGATCCCTTAGAGGACGGAGCTGATCCCAGTGGGAGGTGACGGGTGACACCGAACCACAAACCAAAGGACATCGTACGAGAGGCATCGTTGGAATCCTGTTTCAAGAATTAAGAACAACGACCCACCTTTAAGCGTGGGTGTTTCTCTAATTATTAGAGGTAGGGTATTTTAATTCATGTTTATTTGAAATGAATTATTGAACCCCTTTTCCTCCCATATGATTAAGAGCTAACACATGGGGCACATGCGTAATGAACATGGCCTGGAACCTCTAATATTTATGTTATCCTTTTGCCACCATGGAAGTCCATCAGTGCAGTGACACCGAACGACTATGAAGAAAGAGTGTGATGACACATGCCATAAGAGGAGGATGAGGAACAATGTCGCGGTGGTCATCGGAATGGCCCGGACCTGCTGGCCAAAATGGAAGTACGACGTGTCGTCCTACGCCGCTGGTGAGTAGAGGGTCATGGATTTTTAGTCGTGACAGATGGAGGAGGAAACATATAATTTGGATGGCCGTGAAAGGAGTGACAGTGCGGCCAGTGCACAACCGATGAGTTTAAGGTGGCATGACCAATTCGATGCCAGTTTACAAGAAGCCTCAACCAAATCCACGACGGAGGTAGAGCCCACTCATCCAGTGGGTTTCGCCATGACTGGGTAGCTCCCACATGGTGATGCTCCTTCGAAAACCGAATGACCTATGGGAATTTATGGATTTCAAGAGATTGTGGGGTCACACCCCCTACTATATAGGGTGGACCCCATAGCGTGCTGTCAACCTAGTAGGTCGTCCCCTTGTTGGTCAGGCTGCCCATTAGGAGGTCAGGTCTCCCTCGCAGGTTTCCCCCTTGAGGGGTGCGCCCTATACAGGCCACCCCTTGTGGGTCAAGCCACCCTTAATGGCCAACCATGTGGGCCACCCCCATGAGGGACTTGATGAGACCAATGTGGCCCATTTGTGATAGGCTCGGTCCAACTGGTTCAAACCGGACCCGGGCCCAACCAGGCCTAGAAACACATAAAGAGCCATATCATGAGAACCATACATCCGTTTGAGGAACCTTATATGGTGTTGGGCTCCTTAGGACCAGGAAAAAAAATTTCGATCCTACTCAAGTGTTTCAAATAATGTTGGGGTACATCCGGTTTTGATCAAACACGAATCCAACAGGCCCCTCGACACTAAAACGACTGAATATTGCAAACTGTGCATCCGATCGATGATCCATTTGTTACATTGAGACTTTATTAAGGAGACAGATCATTTAAAATAAATTTTAGTGACATAAATGGATTCAAATATGTGGTGAGTGGCTTGAGGAGCGGTTCTCCCTAGCAAACTACGTGAAGAAACCTACGAAAGATTGAGTCCTAAGGACTGCTGACCTAGGACTCTTTACAACTCGACGACTGGACCAGTGGGAACAGTATCTATGCAACCCAGAAATACCATGGTGGGAAGAAGATCTTTGTGACCCATCATGCCCACGATACCCATAAGTTATGCATACCCCAGTCCAGATAAGGTGGGAAGTGGATCTGTGTGACTCAATAGGCCCATAGTGGGAAGTGTCTCTATGTGACCCGACATGCCCACGGTGACCAGCAGGGATGAGTACCACAATAATACATGGTTAGTGGGAAGAATCTCTGTGTGAACTAGAAGGCCCATGTTTGGAAGCATCCTTATGTGGCCCGACATTCCCATGGTACGCCTCAAAGATGAGTTCCATAGTAGTCCAAGGTTAGTGGGAAGCAGTTCTGTGTGACCCAGTAGGCCCACACTACTCGTTAAAGGAGTAGTTCTCGAGTAGCCAATGATTAAGATGATATGAATGTTGATCCGTCAATACTTGACCTAAAGTGAAAACCTTTTTTGAGTTGATACTCTTTATGAACTAAATATTTTACCTTTGCGGTACTTCCATCATCATGGTGTTACCTTTGTGTCACTTCTACCTTCATGGTCTAACATTTGTGGTATAATTACCACAAGTATGTGGTGAGTATTTCATGATAACTTTTTACTATTTATGGGAATAAACCTATGTAGTGTTTATATATTTCATGGGGGTTTACCCTTTGTGGAACATTAAGAGACCTATGCATTATCGTGGTCCGTACTAAGTATCATTATACTCACCCCAGCACGGGATCTGCCCACACGTTGTTGTGTCTTACGCAGATGATGTACAACATCGATCGAAGATGAGGTAACTAGGACGGTATAGTGCTTGGATGTGGACAATTTGGCATGACGTGATGCATAGACTACTAATCCTGAGTTATACCAACTCTTCAGGTAGGATCTATGGTGGAATAACCAAGAGATAATTTTCAAAATTCAATTATTTTGTACTTTTAAATTATACTTGTATTTCTATAGTTGGGCTTGTATTACGCCCCCCTTATATTCCGCACTCTTTTAACTATATTTGTTTACTTAGTGGTTGCTTCTTGTCATGTTCTTGGACTGTGTATCTTTGCAAGATAAAAATTCAATGGCTTCCCATTTTACGAATTCACCTTTTTGGTGCTAGTCACCAGCCCCTGGCCATTGGAAGGTGGGCCCGTGGTAGTCACGGCCCGGGACTTGAGGGACAAGACCTGACATATTGAATAAATTTATTTTGAGTATGAAATATATATATATATATATATATATATATTCATAAATTATCCATTGAAATTCAGATCCACAAATTTAATTACAATGTTATAATGGTCACATTTAAATTATAATATATTATTTTTCCTTTTTGATCACTATTTCATATCTTTTACATAATCAAAAAATGAATTTCTTTTAAATAACAAGGGATATTACAAAATTTAAATATGTGTAATTAAAAAATTAATTTTATATTTATAAATTTAAATCATAAAATTTATAAAGTTATCATTGATATCAAATATCATGATTTATCAATAAAATATTATATTATTGAAAAATACCATTTTAAATGTTTAAAAATTTAGAATCATATTTTTTATTCATTTTTAAATGGTTTCTATTTTTTAATTCACAATAGTTTAATTTTTTTAATTTAATAAAAACTATGATGTGACTCATTTTAGTATGGTGTTTTGTGTAGAGGATATATTTAATATTGTATCAATTTTTAGAAAAGGATATGTATATATACTCCAAAATATCAAGTAATTACATGACCAATGTTGTTCCACACATTTTTGTAAAAAAGATAACATGGATGAATAAATTTCTACCTCTACAGCTTATGTCCTTGATAATGTATACAAAAAATGATTGTATTTACATAGAATATATGTTTTCTCTAGTTGTGATGATAATGTTCTTTATGATGTTTCTATATTGAAACTATCCTTATAACCCAATAATTTAAGGAATATTTTGTGATTGAGGTATTTGGGGGAATCCTAGGGTGTTTTTGAAGCTAATGGTGGCATTCTAGAAGTATTTTATTTTGGCAGTGAGTCATTCTAGAGGTAGGTCATTTTTTGTGGTTAGAAATCCTAGTGGTAGGTCATTCTGGAGGTTAGTTATTTCGGGATGTGAGTAACTCTAGAAACATGTAATTTCTGTTGGTTTTTAATTCTAGAATTTGGTTGTTTCTAGTAGTTTGTCATTATGGTAGTTACTTTCTATAGGTGACTTATAGGAGGTGACTCGCTGGACGTGACATGAGAATAGTGGCTTGCTGACAATGGATCGTTGGTAGTAAATTGATAGAGGTGACTCAATGGATAAGACTCCCTCATGGAGTCACATTGGTGGTGACTCACTGGCATTAACTCATTGGCCATGAATTTCTAGTAGTGGTAGTGAACTATGTTTCTAGTGTTTTTTTAATATTTAATGATTTTCCATTTAGAAATATTTTATGATGAAAGAATATGTTTAATTGTTTAATGAAATGTTTTTAAACCCATTTTAATGTTTAGTACACATACCATTAATTTATAAAATGTATAGTGAGATTTTTACTAATTAAATACAATGTTTTTATGAGACCCCCCATTAAGGGTCAACTAAACCACATTAAATTCAACTAGTTTCAGATCTAATACCTCTAAATCCAAGATCATTATTTTTCTATTTTAATTATTTCATTCTCTTGAAATGAGAGTTTCATGAAGGCTTTGCCCTTGGAGTCATGAAGCCATTTTACGGTTGTTGGATTTAGATTACTCTAAGAAGTATCCTCTTATCTGACACCCTATGTTTTTTGTGCATCAAGTTGATATAAATATTCATTCTCTCAGGTTGTAATTCATTCATTTATTTTTTCTATGTATCATGGGGTATAGGTTATTCTTGTTATCTCTTGGGAATATATATTCATCTAGATTAAAAATATTTTTAACTAGTTTAATTGAAATTATAATCTTTTTCATAATGCTTCAGTGATTTTACATTTTACCTTATATTGTGATATTTATATTATCCATATTTGTTTTATCACTGAATACCATGGCTATCTATATCCCTTGTTTTTATAGTTTTCTTATATTTTGAACTGCAAGTTTTGGGAGATTTTTTTATGACACCCCCATAAATAAATGGTTAACCACGTATATTTGGTTAATGAAATGGATGTACCAAGATCTTATGGATTCATTGGCAATGAACTCTAATAATGATGTGGAACTAAATGAAATCACCTATTCCTAATTTGTAAAATTATATGATATGTGTTGTGATATGTTTGTGGATATTGTTGTGTGTTGTGGCTTGGTTGTGACCATGTGATGCATGGGCGGTGGATTAATTATTATGGTTTTGGGGGAAATTGGTGTGATATGTAGTAGGTCTATCAGGATGGTGGTTGTGTGTTTATGCATTGGGATTTTGATAGTGTTTGTAGTATGATTAAACAATGGGGATGCGAAATTGGTTGTGTGGTGGTTGTGTAGTGGGACAATGATTGTGGTTGGTTTAGCTAGATTCTCTAGGATAATGAAATTAAATTTATTTAAATGACATTAAATTCTCATATTCATATTAATGATTTGATGAATGTCCATGTGGTTTAAAATTTAATTTTTACATAATAAATAATGGGTTTTATTTATGAAACAATATGAAAATTTTAATTGAAATGGGATGATAAAAAATAATATAGAAATTATATATAATTGAAATTACCCTTTGGCTCATGGAATGTTTTGATTTTTTTTTGAATTTAGAGGTAACAACAAAGTGAGGGAATGCTATGTGATGTTTTATTACATGGTTGAACCCATATGATAGGTATTTTGTGTTTTATATATATATATATATATTGTATATTCTTTGCAATTTATATATGCACCCACCCACGACTAGCATCTTCTGCTGACACAAAATATTTTGAGGGTTTTTCCCAACATCTTAGTGGGAGGTTGGATAGGTGGATATCTACTCTCCCAAACACCATATTTATCACATTAGTGATATACATGGATTGTGATGGTCTGAAGTAAAAATTTCTATTATCTACATGTAATGACCTAGGTTTATTCTGGATTTGTGTAACGAAATGGGTTGTGGTGGTCGTCATGCAAGGTTAGAAGAGGGAATGATGTTGATGTCCTTTATGTTCACGATACCCTACTACCGTGGTTATGACAGGAGATTTAATTTGATGTGAGGACCTAGGTTTCTGTGGGAATGATTATATGTGATGTGATGTGATGTAAAATAGTTAGGCATGCAAGGACGTACTTCGTTGGGGAGTGATATTGGGATATCAGTTATAATGATGGGTTGGGTTCTTTATCATCAATATGATTCATATAATATTATTATAATTGGATGCATTTTTTATTGAGAGATCCTTGGTGGGGTTCAGTTTTTAGTTCGTATACATGAATAGGTACTTTTGGGTTCTGCTATTTTTTCACAAGGGCATTAGTATTATTTTATCACTTGTGAACAAGAGGCTTTGGTTTTCCTACTATGTATACATGTATGATATACCTATATATATATATATATATATATAACTATTTTCAATTTTCTATGAGAAGTTTGTAGATCATATTGGATATTACTAGCATAGACCTTTGCAAATTTGTCATATATCTACTTGAGTTTCGTTTTTGGGTATTTAATTTAGATACATTAATCTATATCAGTTTTAATTAAAAAAAATATTATTGGATTATTTTTTGTTTTTCATATATATCATGGAGTTTATTATGGATTCATTGTCTTATCAAAATATCTTATTTATATTATAGATTTTAATACATCCTATACATGAGATTTATATAAACTTGACGGTAGTTACTGACCCATGGCCTTTTGGAGGTGGGACTTAGGGGTTCGTATCCTTCACCCCTTATTGGAGTAGATTGTTATGGAGGGGGTTAGGATAGATTTTTATTAGATCTTATGGTTGAGATTTCAGATGGAATTCATAGTTAGGTATATGAGAGATTGTATGGGATGGTATGGAAATAGTTCTACTTAACATTCCTTCATGAAATAGTCCATGGAGACTAGCTATGAAACATGATTTTTGGACCTCTATGATCTAGTAGATGAACTCTCAGGTTCTCTAAATTCTTTGTGAGGTGGACCTATTTTTAGGGTAGAGACCTTGTAGAGGTATATGCATCATGATTACTTGTTTTCCTATTTGAATTTGGTTTTTGAGTAAGGACTAAAAAATAAAGTTAATTAAAATAAATAATTATAAAATAACTCACTATCAATATTAATAAATATTTATTTATCTTTTAGATATAGCTCCCAGTCACTGTCTGCATATGGATCAGCTGGTATAGGTTCAGAATGATGATCCAGTTGATCATTAGAGAGTTTGTCCAGTTAGAGAGGTTGATCCATAGAAGAAGACATTGCGATACATTTTGTGGCAGTATTTGGGGGATCATGAGGGAAGTGTTTCTAATGTGTAGACATATATTTGCATAGAATAACTAGATATCACAATTAGTTTTATTTGGGCCCCAATGGAGTAATGGGTCCTCTAGGTAGTTTTTTAGATGTGAGAATATTTTCTTATGTGTAGGATTATATTCCTCAATTTATAGATGGAGGGAGATGTGTCATCGGTTGACTTCCTGAAGGAATTTGAGGAATCATTCCTTTCTTCGACCACAAAGGCTATGAAAAAGAAAGAGCTAATATCCCCTCAGTAGATGAGTATTTATATAATAGATTTTGTGATCAATTTCAAGAATATTATACACTTTTCCCAAAATCTTTCCCCTAATGAGGAGTCTCAACTGAGGCTCCTTTTGGAGGAACTCTATCCTTCGATCCAGCATCTTCTAACTCCTTTAATGTTGGAAATGTATATAGTGTTAAAAATGAATAATCATGTGATCAAGAAGATACTCTCATGCAGAGTATTATCATTATATGGGAACATTAGGGTTCCTTGTGTAGTAGTGTTTTTAGTTTAGGTGTAAGGCACCAAGGACTTTGAGGGTTCATCTAGAAAGGATTCAACCTCAAAAACTTCCCATCTATCCATCTGTGACTAGTGGTTCCGATTGTTTTCAGTGGGTGATTATACTATTTTGTTTCATATGTGTTGTTATTTCCCATCATCTTTATTAGATCCATTTGGAATCTTGATCTTAGTATGGTAGAGGTAGAATTTTTTTTTCTAGCCTCAATTATTTTTACCAACATGCCCATTCTATCAAAATGGGATGTAGGATTTTGATCCACAGAGAGTAGATGTAGTTGGAAGAGGTAAACCATAGGATTTACCTCATGATATGAGACCATGACACGATCATGGTTATAGAGGATGTTGTTAATATAGAGGAATATGATCTAGGTGTTGTCAATTGTAGGAAGTAGAGACTATAACACCATAGGGGCTAAGGTTTGTTTTAGGTATGATCAATTTATCACGCACCCTTGTATATTAATTATTTGATTCTGGAGCTTCAAACTCCTATATTTCACCCACTCTATTCTGCAATATTGAACGATATGTAGAAAGGATTATCATTCACCTAGTTTTTACTACATTAGTTGGAGTACATAACAACTTGTTTGATGAGTGTTAGGGGTCTTTATTGATGATGGGGTATTATCAGTTCTATAAGGATATATTATTACATCAGATGGAGGCATATGTTGTCTTCCTCCAATTATAATGGCATCATTCTATGCATTATATTGTTTAATTGTTTCAAATGATATTCATGATATTATATATAGATGTCTAGAATTTGGTTTTCCTTGGTGAGAGGGGTTTTTAGGTTTTTAGTCATCATTTGGATCCCATTCTTTCCTTTTTGGATGATTTTTTATATAATTAGTAGTAATTGGGGTATGGGAGTATCTCATTGTTTTTAGGGTTTTCATGCATGTTTTCCCCTTAATAGTTTTAACACTACCCCCTCAACCTGATGTTGACATACTAATAGACTTGCAACCTTGTGATTCTTTGATTTTGATGGATCCCTATGATATGGTTTATTTTGAGTTATGGGAGTTTGTAATGATCTAATGTTTTATCAATGTAATTATCTTATTATAATTTTGTCTTATATTATAATCACATAAGTTTACAAATAGAACACAATAAAAAAATTATAAATTAAAAATGATTGAAATAAATTGTATTTATAGATGTTAAAGAACACATAGCGATGAAATAGTAACTTGAATTTTAGAATAATAATGTGGCCCCTATGAATAGAAAACTGAACAATGTAAAATTATCCTCACCAATGAATGTATAAATTAAACTTATCCATCTTATATGTGTCAAAATGATTTAATTAAATCTTATATAATTTAATAAAAATTTAAAAAATTATTATGTGTTGGTATTTATGTACGTCATATATATTAAATTAAAATTGTATGATTAATTTAGTAAATTAAAATAATATTTATATTCATAAAATGTACTCAAAAAATAATATTTTATTCTATATGATTATAAAAAGATTTTAGGATACTTTGATTAATTTTTTGAAGTGTTAGAAAAGAAGTTTTAATTTTAATATTTGTATTTTTCACATATATTATAATTTTAATTAAAAATTAAAATTCTTATGTTAATAATATTATATTTAAACAATGGAGTCTATTTTTTAATTCTACACGTTGATAAAAAGTGGTGAATTATTTTTTTGATTTTTCAGAAATATATTAATTCTTGTTGAATAGAAATATTTGATAATTTACAGTATATATACATTATAAGTTAGATACATTGTTCATTGAGTCTTAGATCTCGTATGAACATTTTCGTAGAACTCCCATGTTATAATTACTATTATTTTATATCAATAATAGACACAATTATATGTCTTGAGAAAAATAATAAACTAATGAATTAAATATTGAGGAAACACTCCTCGCCTCTATAATAAATACCACCCCTAACCATCTCTTCTATACACACCTCTAATTCCTTGTGAATTTTAAAAGTTATAAAAAAATATCTCCTCCCCCTACATATAAACTGAAAATGATAACATCATTTGATATTTTTTAATTTTTCAAATTTACAGATGATTAAGTTTCCAATTTCATTTAACTTCATCAAGGGCTGGTCATGAGAACATTTTTATTGATGAAAAAGACTGTGATATATATATATATATATATCTTATATCTTATTCAATGTTATATAAGCTTTTTTACTCTGGATATTAATTTATAACACCATATGAGTTTGTTGTGATTGAAAACAGCCAAAATAAACCCAACTGATTATCATAAACTATCTATACAATGACTAATCCTATTGTCATAATACGAAATGATATAATATATGTTTAACCAATATAATATCTTTAATGACAAAAAGTTTAAATTATTTTCAATTCACCCTACTTTACATGACCTTTTTTACATGTATACAAGTAAACCGATCAACAAAACCAAGGAAAACTAAGGCTCCAAAACAGTAAAATTGAATCTCTTAATTATTCAAAAAAGCCAAAAAGGAACTTAATTATGTTATATTAAATAAAATTCACATATAAGAGGTTATTAAATTATTAATTCATTAATATAATTTGATTATCTATTATATTAAGATAAATTTAAGGACACATACAGACTTAAGGTAAGGGATTTAACCCGAACATCCATTAACCCTTTGGGTTCTTATTTATCTCTCATTAACCAAATAAATTTATCTGTTATTTTTAGGTGAATTTAGAAAAAAAAATTATATATGTCCACGATCACATATCAATATCCATTCATCGTTATTTTTTGGGGATATACATGTTTTAAAAGGATCCATACTAAATTCATCACGATAAGAAAGCCCAATATAAGCGAAATTGTAGAGTCCTTACACGTTTTCTGTGGACACTATGTTATATTTTGAGCCACAATAACTTTTCAAAAACGAAAATTTTTATTACTAATACCATATTTGTTTCCTTATAGTTTTATATAAAAGATAATTCCACATTATTTTTTAAATTCACTTTAATATTTTCCTTAAACTACACTAAAATGTTTTAATTCTAATGATTCATAAATAGTATATTTACATGTTATCACTTTATATTGACAAAAATTATCATGATATATTCTTATTTAACCTTATTAATTTCCAAGTATGTTTTAAATAATTCTTCACAGAATCTATTATGATACTCTCATTTGTAATGTCTTATGACATTATTATGATACCTATTTCTTTCAATAGTTATCCTTTATGTTTTTTTGATTTCCTAAGTATAATTATTTTTTTGAAATGAATATTAATGAAATGTTATAATGGGAATTCCTAGATATGCTCCAATTTATTTGGTAATGATTATTCTCATGAGACGACATGAGAAATAGTCTAGGTTGTAAGCCCTGACTCATCCTCCATGTGAAACGGTCTTGTTGGTTAGCTTAGACTCGTCCTCCATTATGTGAAATGATCCTTGACTCATGCTAAAGTCATGTTTTACATTTCTTCCACATTCAAATGATTTCCTGAATATATGATCCCATATTTTATATGTTATGATTCCTTTTATCACGTTCCATGTATTTTTATATCAGTATTGTATGCCTTATAACAAATGTGCTACAATTTATTCTTATGATTATTTCTTTACGGGGATTTTTAGCTCATTCATTTGTTCATGTTATTTCTTGTTATCCTATGTAGATGTTAGATCATAATAGAATTTATGATCTCAATGTCTATATTAATTTTTTATGATGATAAATTATGTACCTAATCCTCCACGAAACTAGACATTATTGTCATTGGCTTGTATATAATGTTTAATTATGAATAAAATCATGAAATGTAATGTGAAAAAGGCTGGGGTTGCAATAGAGTTGATGATTTAGATTGATGATCTGATTCATATGGGTTATATAAAACCTAATTTTTCACTATAGGGTGATTATGTATTATTTTTTAAAAATGAGGATGGTGGTATGTGGTTGTACATAGTCTACCAAAGGATGAACCAGGTGATGATCAATAATATCTATCCTATTTATGTACTAGTGATCTTTTAGACCATTTGAGAAGAGCCATTTGGTTCTATAAGATTGATCTACATGTTGGATATCACCATGTATTGGAAAATTATAGATATATCTATAATAAAACTTTAATATATAATTATGGGGACATTGATTTTGTGGTCATGCCTTTTTATGACACTAAAATAATAGATATGTTCACGGGGATCAAGAAAATTATTTTCAGTGAATTCCCAAACCTATTCATACTTTGGTTCCTCAAGGACATGAAAATATACTCAATGTAATAGGAGGGGAATTCCAAGCATCACTGATCTATTTTATTGGTTCCTCATTAACACAATATCTATGAAATGTTTTCCAAGTGTATTTTTTGACACGATTTGTGAATTTCCTCAAACAAGTGGATTCTCAACAGGATGAGGTAGTAGATCCATCAGAGGACGAGGGAATTGTTTATTGGGATAACCACATCAAAATGGAAGAGTTTAGTAGCTTCCTTGGTCATACAAGATATTATAAAAGGTGTGTTCCAGATTTATCTGGAGTTGTAGATCCATTGAAAATGTTGACCATAGAAGAATGAAGATTTTATTTGAACTAATCTGTGTCAAGAATCATTCCAATATCTAAAGGGGAAGTCAGTCAATGATCATGTTCATTAGTTATAGGAGGAGGCTGTGTTTTTAGAGTTTTTTTGTGACTTGTTCCTTCTAGGATTTTGATGCATATTGATACATCAGAAGACATTTATCACATATGGGTCTTGGAAGTTACACAGTCACAAGTTTAAATATTCCACCTATGATTGAGCAGATATTTTAGAATAATTATCTCACTATATGGTGTTATGTGGTCTTCACATATCAAAAGTGTTTAAGATATTTTTTTCATAGTGTGATATGAATCTACAACAGTGGAGTTGGATAGAGTTTATTCCAGACTATGATTTTAAGATATCATACACCTCTAGAAAGGGTAATGTAATGGATGATGATTTGACAATAAATTTACAAAAGGTTATTATTTTGAGATTTTTCAAATTCTTAAAATGTGATGGATTACTTCACAGCTTTTCACTTTAATGTGACGGTAGTTGATGGAGGAGGTTTTTAGTTCAGATGATTGTGTAGTCTTTGTTGATGTGGTAAGTAGAGGAGTCTCATTGGAGAGACTCAAAGGTGCTGGTGATCTGTGGTCATGTTGGCTAAAGTGATGCTTTGGAAGGATGGTCATAGAATAGTAAGATCTATAAGATGTCTTATGAGAGGTTGTTTGTTCTGATAGTGACACACAATGGAGTCCATTATGCGTTATATTTCTACCCCTTAGCTTTACACATGAGAGATCCCAAGATGTACCATATGTTGATGAATAATTTATGAGGACTAATGTGGTATGAGATGTTTCCATGTTTATGGCTCATTTTATGGTTTTACGATAGGTATAGGCTGAGCATAGTGTTTTTTGACGTTTATTAATTCCATTTGATTTTCCTTATTGTAGATTGGGTGAAATCTCAATGGATTTCATCATAGGGTTACCTCAAACATAGGGAGGTTATAATGATATCTAGGTAGTGATGTACGAGTTGAAAAAATCAGCTCACATCCTAACGATAAAGGATTTATATATGCTGGATATTCTGAAAAAATGTATAAAGAAGATGTGGTGAAGATTCACAGAGTCTTGAGATCCATTGTCTTGGACTAGG
The DNA here is from genome assembly GCA_963277665.1 of Viscum album. Classification (NCBI taxonomy): domain Eukaryota; kingdom Viridiplantae; phylum Streptophyta; class Magnoliopsida; order Santalales; family Viscaceae; genus Viscum; species Viscum album. Next base: position 48,201 of record CAUJRU010002161.1, on the reverse strand, counting down.
ATTCATTTTTACATCATGATTTTAGAGGGGATTTCAGTATAATTTTGGAACTAAATTAAACCTCAAGAACACATTCCACTATTATATAGATAGAAAAATAGAGTGGAATATCCAGAAATAATAGGATATGTTCTTGGTATGTGTCTTGGACATCGAAAGATCATAGAAAAAATACCTAAATTCGGTTGATTTTTATTATAATAAAAAATATCCCTAACCCATTTCAATGGACCCATTTTTGGATCGTATGGGAATCCATGTTTTTCTTTATTATGCTGGGAATAGGTTAGAGAGTCTATATTTTTTGGACCCGATGTGATACAGAGAACAATGAAGAATGATTAGTTCATTCAAGAAAAGATGAAAACAAAAACATGGCCAGAAAAATTATAATTCTGATAAAAAAAAGATGAAATATGATTTTGAGGAATGTGGCCACTTTCTATTGAACTCATCCTCTTGGAATGGGTAGGGAATTTTTAAAAATTGGAGAAATCTCTCACCCTAGATTATTGGACCCTTCATGAAATTGGTTTATTATTCCATGTTCACTTATTGGTTTGAACTACCTCCCCAACTGGACTATATCCTTGATATCATGAATGTTTCTTATCTTCATAGGTATCTTAATTAAGACTCCCATGTCATTGACTCGTGATAATTTGATATTGAGGGTGAAAGGACATTCATGGAGTATCTTGTGCAAATCCAAGACCATTGATAAAGTGTGTTTGGAAGAAAAACCATTTCCTTGGTTAATGTGATGTGGAGACATGATTGTTTGGAGGGAGTACATGGGAGAATAAAAGATAGTTAAATTACTAGTACATGGAATTATTTAGAATTTTTCCATGATCTGTTTATTATTTTTGATATACTATTTGGACCATGATGATTTATTAAATATGTTGTTTTCCCCTTGATTTTATGTGTGTTTTTAATGTGTTATAATGTTATGACATGTGAAAAATGTAACACCTAATTCATAATTGATATGCATTATAATATGATGTGATTTAACCCATTCAAGAGACCTAGTTCTTCCTAGATTTGATATTATCCTGACATAGTTGAGGTAATTACATAATTCTTATATTTAGGGATGTATATATTTGACAGTTGTTGTGAGATATTGGGTTATTAGGTTCTATTGGTAGTTTTGTTTTAGAAGTGATGAGATCCTTGAGAGGTATCATGGGGGATAGTTGTTCATACCCTTTCACTCATTCCTTCCAGGTTGGTATAGAATTCTCAAGGGTCATAATATTTTGAGAGGTATCTGATGTAATGTCCCATTCATTCAAGCCTATTACTTTGTGTAAGACCTAATGATCGATTTTTTCGGTGGAAATAATGCGTGTTTTTTAGTATTACTATTGAATTCAAGAAGTAGGAAATCTTGGTGGTGAGTCATCCTTGAAGTAAGTAATTTTTAGTAGTTATTAATTTTAGTGTTAGGTCATTATGGTGGTAGGTAATTTCTACCACTGAGTCATTTTGGTGGTTAGTTATTTTATAATTGACTCACTAGTGTTTACTTTCTGATGGAGACTTGCTTGTAGGGACTCGCTAACGGTGTCTCGGGGGGGGGGGTGACTCGCTGGAGGTGACTCATTGGTGGTAACTCTCAAGTTATGAGTCATTGGTGGAGACTCACTAGCAGTGTTGCTTTGGTAGTGACTTACTAACAATGACCCCATAGTAGTGTAAATGAACAAAGTTTCTAGTTTTTTCAAATATTTATAGACATTCCATTTCGATGTAATTTAAATTGAATATGGGTTTAATGAATTTATTAATGGGTTTTAAATCCATGATAAACGTTATTAATCATATATTCAATATTAAAAAAGAATGGAGGTGTTTTAAATGTTTTAAATTCACGGTTTTGATGATATTATACTTTAATGGTCCACTAAACAGTATTAAATCACACTAGTTTTGGATCAAATCCTATAAAACAAAAAATTCGTCCTTCCCTATTTCATTGATTACATTATCAGGAGATAAGAGGTTCCTAAGGCTTCTTCCTTTTGAGTCATTAAATATTCTTACTATAGTTTGGTAGAGATTCCCCAAAGAGATTTCCTCTTATACACACACCCCATATTTTTGGTGAATAAAGTTAATTTAATTGTTATTTATTTTTGTGTATAAATTATTTCATTTCTCTTTTTTTATATTATGTATGCTGGGTTATTCATGTTATGTCTTGAGATTATAATAGTTTCTTTCTTAAAAAAGATAATTCAATAGTTTAAATGAAATTGAATTGGAAATGTCAATGATTTTGAAGATTATATATATTTTGATATTTTGATATTGAGATTATATATGTTATTTGTATCACTGAATACAATGGCTGTTGGTATCCCCTATTTTTGTGGTTTTCTGATATGTTGTGGTGCCTATTTTGGTGAGTTTTTTGACACCGCTATAAATAAAAGTATAAAAATATGTATTCTATTAATGAAATAGAACCCATAATGTAGAGACCCGAGGATTAACGTACATGGAAATTACATTACTTTTGCGGAAAACATAATACATAACAAAAACAGACACACATGGACCATAATAGTTTAGTGTCTTTGGAAACATGGAACGTAATCTTCTAATCGTGGTAAAAGATCTTCAACATCTCCAATAAAGAACATCCCACCTTTTTTTATTACCTAAAACCTTTCTTTATATCTTGGGGAAAAGAAAACATAAAAATGGTGAGCTCAAATGCTCAGTAAGGGTAAACATGGATAAAATAAATCATACCATATACACTTGAACTTAAAGACATGAACATAATTTTTATACATCAAAAGCATGAGAAAAGACATAAAACATGGAAGTACGTAAGGCATAGATCATAAATAAACATTAAGAATGATAAAATTTCATGGGAATAAAACATGTAATTGTGGCAACCATTAAGCACATGATATGAGTTCCATTGTAGCCAAGTCATTGCTTCCAAGACCATCTTAGTGGATAAAGTTCCTTTCTGAATTGAGTTCCCTCCTCATTCCAGTCCGGTATTACTGAACCGGTTTAACTATCCATTCTAGCCATGTTTATCTCATGAGATATAAATCTTTACCCAATGCATTGGAGGGAGGTGTAGGTCCTACCCATCTCATAATGAAATCATTCTTTCATGTGCTATAAAATCATAAATCATACATCATAGCATAAACCATGAAATAAAATGGGATTCTTAAACATCATGCCATCATAACATAATCCATAAACAATTTATATCATTTCATCATAAGAAAATTGAAACCATTTAAATCATAGATATATTTTACTTGAAACATACACATATGAAATAATGTAATCATATATGGAAAATAGTTTTGAAAAAACACTTGAAATGAGTTCTTGAGGAAAATATCGTTTCTTCTTTAAAATCATTCTCTTTTCACAAAATTCCATGAAATTTTAAAAGATAATGGTTTTGTTGAAAATAATCATTTAATTTTGTAGAGGAAGCTTCTTGAAAATGAGGCGTTACAAAACCGTAAAAATATGTTCACACCGTATAAGTTAAAAAAAAATTTCTCGTACTTTTGCCGGAAAAGTCAAAAAGTACCTCGTAATGTAAAAAAATAAAGATTCCTTACATAATATGTAGTAGAAGTCAAGAATGTGTAATATTTACTTTAAACATACATGAAAAAAACTTTTATAAAACATGGTCATGGATGATAGAAATAACCCTAGTAAATACGTACGAATATGCAATCTCGGATAAAAATGAGATTTGAAAAATTATCCCTTACCTTATGTCCGATATGATTCATATGTATCCGAACCTCCTTTATAATGATTTAAATAATATCATTGACTTATTAAAGAATCATATTCATTTTTATGATATCATATATGGTTCACTTATTACTTTATATTACCCGTTCTTTTGTAATTTCCATGTTAAAGAGTGTTTTGGGTAAAATCGTTTAATTTGTCGTCTGTGTTTTGACTTGTAATTATTAATATGATTACTTAGATCACTATTAAATAATTCCAGAATATAAAACATGATTTATATATAATATGTATTCATAATATAAATATATATAATAGATCGATAAATGGAATGAAATACACCTTTCATGGAGACGGTAGGCCGTACGTACGTAAGAACGCTGTTTTCGTTTCCTTATTGAGTTGAATGGAATTAAGTAGATAACATACATATATACATAAATCCAGTAGCTTTATAATGTCATATATTTCATTATTATTTCTTATATATACTTTATAATCTTTCTTAAATGGTTAACATGGATAATGAATCTCATCGCGTCGTGGAGACTATAGTCCGTACGTACGCACGAGCGATGATATCATTTCCATAATTATTGAATTTAATTGGAGTGGATGATACAATAAATCAGAATCAGTATGATGTTATAATAACTATGTATAGTTATTTTTTACACCATTATACCAATCCATGTAAGGTGTTGGTGGAAAACAGATTACACCATGGCGTGGAGATGATATTCCGTACGTACGCACGCGCGGTGATTTTGTTTTCTGTAGGATGGATAGAAAGTGAAATGGGGTTGGTTCATATTTATAATTACAAATCAGTATATTATTGATAATGATGTTATTAATTTATAATGAAAAAACTAAAGAAGAAGATGTTGAATAAGAAAGAAGCTTGAATGAATTGGGAGAAAAAATTACCTCTTCTTCGATACGCCTCTTTGAAACATCCTCTTAGGGCACTATGATTGGTCATTAAAATAGACCAGAACGTCAAGGATGTTTCTAGGGAAGTGGAGAATATAATTTGGTAGGGTTTGGCCGATCTTGAAGGCTCAAATTTGTGTGAGGAGGAGAGGGAGGAGGTGCCCTTTTATAAGGGAGGAGTGGGACACCTTTGGAATTCTTAAAAATATTAATTTATAATAAATCTAACCCCACATAAAAACCACCAAAAATGACCCATATTCAAATATTTGATGAGATAGGGGTTTTAATATCATCAACTAATCAAATTTAGACATGTTTGGATCTTCTTTTAAACCTTATCATTTTCATTTATCCTTATTTAACCTATTTAAGTTTATTTGTGGTAATAAAATTCTAAATTTTAAATTATAACAAATAATTACTTATTTTTTTTAATTTTCCATAATTGTTTACTTTAGAATATATAAATATAAATTTATAATATTTAAATATTTTTGTGTTTTTTAAAAAATTTTATAATATGTTATGTTTATAAAATAACAATAGTGTCAATTTTAACACTATTCATTTATTTGAATTTAAATAAAAAATATACAGAAGATATATTCGAACTAAAAGCTTTAATAGATTCATAAAATGTCATATGTATCTATAAAATTAGATGAACACATTAAATAGTTCATATAATATTAATTTCGTTATTTTTAAAACCATTTATTTGGTTTATCTATTAAAAAAATTATTACTACAACATTTTTTTATAATAATTTAATATACTGATATGTTGCATACAAATTTAAAATAAAATCCTATGATGAAGATAAATATGTTACCTTTCACAATAATACCTATACTCTAATTTATCATCTTAAAATCACAATATTTAAATTTTTATATTTATTAAATTATGAAGGTGACAACTTTGGATCATTTAATATAAAATAATATAAGTGTCATAATTGCTTGTATAAGACTCTAAATTGTCAAATAATCGACCATTGGAAGATTATAGTTTAAATTTACATGAAAAATAAGCTTTGGTCAGGGTTTTGTGCCTTTTATGGTCACTATTAGTTTAATAAAAACTATATTCTTGATTTTTCACTAGATAAATAATTTCTGCATCACTATTGTGTCACAATTAATGATAATTATTTAATCCCAAAAAATTATAAATAAATTCTCATGATGTTGATAATTTGGTTAGATTTCTGTATACTATTAATGTTTGAAGTTTCATGAAGTTTATCACTAATTTAAAATTATTATACTTATAGTATTTAAGAGAGTGACATGTTGTCACTTTCTTTGGTTTTAATAATAATTAAAATATTTTCATTGAAAAAGTCCATTAAATGAATCTAATCCGACTCTTAGGTGATATGGGTCAACTTTTAGTCATCCAATAGGATTTTTCCATGTGTTAGGGTAATTTTATAATCTTATATTTACCCTTAATTACCTGATTTACCTATAACAATAGTAAAAAAAATTTACCGTAGTTACTATTCACAATGCCCAAAAAATAAAAAGTAGCTTATTAACATAATTTGGACCAACAGATTCCAAATATTGAATCAATTTTTCCAAATTCAATACAAAAAATTTTCATAAATTAAATTAAAATTATTCCTGTTGTTGAAAGAAAATGGGTTTTTCTTTAAAACATTACAAAATATTGAATTGATTTAACATATGAATTCAAGGTAAAATCAATGCTAATGACATACATTATATTAAATGGTAAAAATATATTATATTTATACTTTAAAACCATTCAATATTTTAATTTAACCACATAAGATATTACGATGAAAAAATTTGTTTTTAATTAAAATATAACATGCTTTTTCTATTCATTAAAATATGAAAGTCATCAGAATAAAATGAAAAATTTATCGAATGTTAATTTTTATTTCTTGATTACAAATAATAATTTTATTTTTTTCAAATGAAACTTATAAACAGGTCAAAAACTAGATTTAATGTGGGTTCACCATCAAAAGGCGGCAGAACTGCATTTTTTGAAACATACTTATTTTACCCGAAACATTTATTTTGTTCTTATACCATGTTCTAGAAAATGTGTAAGATGAATAAAATTGTTTTAAAATTAAAATTTTAGTTAATATTTTTCATAACAGCAAGTTCATAATAATATTATCATAATATATCATTGTTTAGTAAAACTCGGTATTTCGTACAACACACGCTATCGAGGAAGGTCGCGATTTCGTGTAATGCAAGCCAAGTCAGGGTTGCGTGTTGTAAAAGAATCCTTCATTGTTTCGTATAACAGAATACAACAATATTTCATTTATACATTGAATATATATATATATATAATCAATGTTGCGTAGAATAACTATTATCAAAATTGTGTGTAACACGATCCAAGAATAGTGTTGTGTATACTGCAAGCTAATACGGTGTTCTGTATAGCGCAAGGTAATCCTGGTGTACCATACAACACAAGACATTAATGAAATTAAAATAATATATTTCATAAAATCTCGGGGTGTTACATTCTACCCCCTTAAAATGAATTTCTCCCTCGAAATTCGTCAGGGTTATAAATGGTTTACTACTCGAATGTTTTTTTATTAGAAACCTACATCGTAAAAAGGAATACCAAAACATAACATTAAAAACTAAAGTATAAAATGTAACGGTTACCCAAACTAACTCATCACGGGGTTTCCACGTAGAAGAACATAGGTGAAAATAAGGATATGGAAGAAAAATCTAACCATCATGTTCTGATGGAGAGTGGTAGAGAACATGTCTATGAAAAGGCCAACAGTCACAAAGCTATTGATTTGTGATGATCTAAGGTACCATCTGATTCATCAGATATAAGGTAACTAGGACAAAATTTTTGGTTTTCAAGATCATTTCCCTAATGTTGATGAATTAAAAGAAATACCTGCATGATTTTGGTACAATCTCACTGTTGTTCGTGAATTGAACAATTTCCACTTCATCCCTTAAAGAAATGAAGTTGAATTTGTTATTCATGATGTGTTAGAAGATCATGTGATAGAATGATGGGTCATTCCATCTATTTTCAAAAAAAGGTTAGCAAAAGTTATAAGTCCATCTTATGGTTAGATTAATCGTATATGGTTCCAAAAATGAACTTATACTTCATATATCATACCGCTTAATAAGATAAAACTAGTTTCTACTAACCAGGGACTTCTTGTAGGCTAGTGGTAGGTGATAAAGGCCAGTCGCACTTCGGTTGTGGGTTCGACTCCCACAGCCTTGTCTGATGCAATGGGCTGTCGCCCATCCTTCAGGTTGTCCTTTTTCTAAAACTATATTACTATAACATCCCATCAATAATATCGAAAAAAACTTATGTCCTTCAAACAATACTATCTTATGTCCAACATAATCCATCGAAATCATTATCTAAAATACTTCGGTCCAAGCTCATAATATAAAGAAAATGATTACATGAAATTTTATCAACTAACCATCATTTATCCCCCATTATCTGGTTGGTCACCTTCCAATCATGTGAATACCTTAATCATGTATTCTCTTGAAAAATGAATATCTATTAAACCTTAGTGAAAACATGAATGTGGTCAAAATTTAACTCTTTCCACATACCAAAATCCAAAAATTCTATATACTCAAACCATGATATAACCTTCTCCTTATATCAGTCATGAGCTCATGATTACTATCAAACATTTAATTTTCTCCTTATCCCTTCATTATGCGCATATCATTTACTTTCCAAAAATATATGAATAACCTTTCATGGTTACTGGTACCATTAATCATACACTTTAAAAACATAAGGAAAGACAACAATGTAACAATCCTTAGATGTCTCTTTATTTCATAGTACAATGAGATTACTTTTACAACATTACACATGATAAACATGCAATCATTCCATTACCTTCTTAAACCATTGACAAAAATTCAACAATTCTTTAATCTTACATAATATTTGTAATCTCTTCAGCATCATCAACATAAATACTACCCATACGACTGTACTAATTCTCTTCATGAGGCTTTCCCTTAGGGTATTGGTTTGCATAATGCCCATACATTCCACATTTAAAACATTTAACCATTGTTGATGTCGTAGCAATACCATTATCCTCATCCATGGTGTTAACTGAACCTTTTCCATTGCACTTACTGGCTTTGTGTCCTTCTTTTCCACACCCAAATCATCTTCTAGTTCCCTTGAAAAAATCTCCCTGATACCACTTCCCACATGATTTACATGAGGCAAATTGAACATTCTTTCCTCTATTATCACCATGAAAATCCATCATTCTCTTATTATCTGAGTCAGGAAACTTACCAAATTTGAGTTGATTGATCATATTATGAGATTTCTGATTCGGCATAATAATGATGTTTGGACTGCCAAATCTCATTTCATTTGGTTTCTCATGAAGAATATCATTCTATTGTCCATCATATCCTCCATTATCGTGAATCATCTTGTTTCCAGCCATTTTCTAAAACCCAAAATGAATAGTGTGAGAGGAAAAAATCATGCTAGGGAAAATAACATAGTAAAGGGGAAGAACACTAAATATCTAACATCTTATGTTGAATTCTAATATTGGTACCGTAGTTCTAGGACTATATCTTATACGTATACTTATGCCTAGGGACATCTCTTGACATACCTTAGAAATATCTCTAGAGATCACACTAACGTTTTCGCATCCTAGTTTTCAAAGGTTGACAAATCCTTTCCTCTAATACCAAATGTGGAGACCTGAAGATTAACGTACATGGACATTACATTACTTTTGCAGAAAACTTAATACATAACAAAAACATACACACAAGGACCGTAATAGTTTAGTGTCTTTGGAAACTTGGAACGTAATCTTTTAATCGTGGTGAAAGATCTTAAACATCTCCCATAATGAACTTCCCCCTTTTTTTTCTTACCTAAAATCGTTCTTTATATCTTAGTGAATAGAAAACATAAAAATGAAGAGCTCAAATGCTCAGTAAGGGTAAGCATGGATAAAATAAAGCATACTATATACACTTGAACTTAAAAACATCAACATAATGTTTAAACATCAAAATCTTGAGCAAAGAAATAAATCATGGAAGTACGTAAGGCATAGATCATAAAGAAACATTAAGAATGATAAAATTTCATGGAAATAAAACATGTAATTGTGGAAACCATTAAGAACATGATATGACTTCCATAGTAGCCAAGGTATTGCTGCCAAGACTATCATAGTGGACAAAGTCCCTTTCTGAATCGAGTTCACTCCTCGTTCCAGTCCTGTATTACTGAACCAGTTTAACTTTCCGTTCCAGCCATGTCTATCTCATGATATATAAATCTTTACCCAATGCATTGGAGGGAGGTATAGGTCCCACCCATCTCATAATAAAATCATTCTTTTTTGTGCCACAAAATCATAAAGCATACATCATAGCATAACCCATGAAATATAATGGGATTCTTAAACATCATGCCAGCATAACATAATCCATAAACAATTGTTATCATTTCATCATAAGAAAATTGAAACTATTTAAATCATAGAGAAATTTTACTTGAAACATACACATATGAAATAATGTCATCTTATATGGAAAATAGTTTTGAAAAAACACTTGAAATGAGTTCTTGAGGAAAATATACTTTCTTCTTTAAAATCAATATCTTTTCAAAAAATTCCATGAAATATTAAAAGATAATTGTTTTGATGAAAATAATAATGCAATCTTGTAGAGGAAGTTTCTTGAAAATGAGTCGTTATGAAACCGTAAAAATCCGTTCACGCTGTATATGTTAAAAAAAATTCTTCTCGTACTTTTGCCGGAAAAGTCAAAAAAGTACCTCGTAACGTAAAAAAAGAATGATTCCATACATACCATGTTGTAAAATTTAAAAATGCGTAAAAATGACATTAAACATACATGAAAAAACTTTTATAAAACATGGACATGGATGATATAAATAACCCCAGTAAATTCGTACGAATAAGAAATCTCGGATAAAAATGAGATTTGCAAAATTATCCCTTACCTTATGTCTGATATGATTCGTATGTATCTGAAACTCCTGTATAATGATTTAAATAATGTCATTGAATTATTACAGAATAATATTCATTGTTATGATATCATATATGGTTCACTAATGACTTTATATTACCCGTTCTTTTGTAAATTCCATGTTAAAGAGTGTTTTGGGTAAAATCTTTTAATTTGTTGTCCGTGTTTTGACTTGTAATTATTCATATGATTACTTAGATCATGATTAAATAATTCCAGAATATAAAACATGATTTATATATAATATGTATTCAGAATATACATATATATATAATAGATCGATAAATGGAAAGAAACACACCGTTCATGGAGACGGTAGGCCGTACGTACGTATGGACGCTGTTTTCGTTTCCTTATTGAGTTGAATGGAATTAAGTAGATGAAATACATATATACATAAATCCAGTAGCTTTATAATGTCATATAATTCATTATTATTGCTAATATATACTTTATAATCATTCTTAAATGGTGAACATGGAGAATGAATCTCATCGCGTCGTGGAGACAGTAGTCCGTATGTACGCACGAGCGATGATATCATTTCCATAATTATTGAATTGAAATGGAGCGGATGATATAATATATCAGAATCATTATGATGTTATAATAACTATATATAGTTATTCTTTACACCATTATACCCATCCATGTAAGGTGTTGGTGGAAAAACAGATTACACCACGCCGTGGAGACGGTATTTCGTACGTACGCACGCACGATGATTTTGTTTTCTGTAGGATGGATAGAAGGTGAAATGGGGTTGTTTCATATTTATAATAACAAATATGTATATTAGTGAAACTGATGTTATTACTTTATAATGAAACAACTAAATAAGAAGAAGTTGAAGAAGAAAGAAGCTTGAATGAATCGGGAGAAGAAATTACCTCTTCTTTGATATGCCTCTTCGAAACCTCCTCTTACGGCACTAAGATTGGACTTTAATGTAGACCATAACCTCTATGATGTTTCTAGGGAAGTGGAGAAGATAATTTGGAAGGGGTTTTCCGAGCTTTAAGGCTCAAATTGGTGTGAGTAGGAGAGGGAGGAGGTGCCCTTTTACAAGAGAGGAGAGGGGCACATTTGGAATTCTCAAAAATATTAATTTATAATAAATCTAACCCCACATAAAAACCCCCCAAAATGACTCATATTCAAAGATTTGATGATATAGGGTTGTAATATCATCGTCCAATCAAATTTAGACTTGTTTGGATTTTATTTTAAACCTTATCATTTTGATTTATCCTTATTTAATCTATTTATGTTTATTTGTGGTAATAAAATTCTAAATTATAAATTATAACAAATAATTACTTATTTGTTGTGAATGTTCCATAATTTTTTACTTTAGAACATATAAATTTAAATTTATAATTTTTAAATATTTTTGTGATTTTTAAACAATTTTATAATATGTTATTTTTATAAAATAACAATAGTGTCAATTTTGACACTATTCATTTATTTGAATTTAAATAAAATATATACAGAAGATATGTTCGAACAATAAGCTTTAATAGATTCATAAAAGGTCATATGTATTTATAAAATTAGTGGTTCACATTAAATAGTTCATATTCTATTTATTTTATTATTTTTAAAACCATTTATTTGGTTTATCTCTTAATAAAATAATTACTATAACATTTTTGTATAATACTTTAATATACTGATTTGATGCATAAAAATTAAAAATAAAATCCTATGATTAAGATAAATCTATTACATTTCACAATAATACTTTTACTCGAATTTATCATCTTAAAATCAAAATATTTAAATTGTTATATTAATTAAATTATGAAGGTGACAACTTTGGAATCATTTAAAATAAAATAATAAAAGTGTCATAATTTCTTGTATAAGACTCCAAATGGTCAAATATTCGACCATTGGATTATTATAGTTTAAATTTACATGACCAATATGTTTTGGTCAGGGTTTTGTGCCTTTTATGGTCACTATTAGTTTAATAAAATCTATATTCTTGATTTTTCAATAGATAATTAATTTATGCATCACTATTGTGTCACAATTAAAGATAATTATTTAATCCCAAAAAATACTAAATAAATTCTTATTATGTAGATAATTTTGTTATAATTCTATATACTATTAATTTTTGAAGTGTCACGAAGTTTATCACTAATTCAAAATTATTATACTTACAGTATTTAAGATAGTGACATGTTTTCACATTCTTTGGTTTTAATAATAATTAAATTATATTCATGGAAAAAGTCCATTAAATGAATCTAATCCAACCCTTAGGTTATATGGGTCTACTTCTAGTCATCCAATAGGATTTTTCCAAGTGTTAGGGTAATTTTATAATCATATATTTACCCTTAATTACCTGATTTATCTTTAACTATAGTAAATATAATTTACCGTAGTTACTATTCCGAATGCCCAAAAATAAAAAGTATCTTATTAACATAATTTGGACCCACTGATTCCAAATATGGAACCCATTTTTCCAAATTCAAAACAAAAAAGTTGCCGAAATTAAATTAAAATTAATCTCTTTGTCGAAATAAAACGTGTTTTACTTTAAAACATTACAAAAAGGAGGAATTGATATAACCTACGAATTCAAGGTAAAATCAATGATAATTACATAAATTATATTAAATGGTAAAAATATAATATATTTATACTTTAAAACCATTCAATATTATAATTTATCCACATAAGATATTACGATGAAAAAAGTTATTTTTAATTAAAATATAGCGTGTTTTTACTATTCATTAAAATATGAAAGTCATCAGAATAAAATGAAAAATTTATCCAAAGTAAATTTTTATTTCATGATTCCAACGAATAATTTTATTTTTTCAAATTTAACTTATAAACATGTCAAAAACCAGATTTATAGTGGGTGCGCAATCAAAAGGCGGCAAAACTGCATTTTCTGAAAAATACTTATTTTACCCAAAAAATTTATTTTGTTCTTATACCATGTTCTAGAAAATGTGTAAGATGAATAATAATGTTATAAAATTCAAAATTTAGTTAATATTATTCATAAAGGCTAGTTCATAATAATATTATCATAATATATCGTTGTTTAGTAAAACCCGATATTGCGTACAACACACGCTATCGAGGATGGTCGCGATTGCGTGTAATGCAAGCCAAGTCAGGGTTGCGTGTTGTGGAAGAATCTTTCATTGTTTCGTATTACAGAATCCAACCATATTTCATTTATACATTGAATATATATATATATATATACTCAATGTTGTGTAGAATAACTATTATCAAAATTGTGTGTAACATGATCCAAGAATAGGGTTGTATATACTGGAAGCTAATTCGGTGTTGCGTATAGTGCAAGGTAATCTTGGTGTATCATACAACACAAGACATTAATGAAATTAAAATAATATTTTTCATAAAATCTCGTGGTGTTACACATAAGATATTATTCCTTCTGTGATAACACCCTTAAATAATGAAGTGGAATTAAATGAAATGAATTATTAATAATCTAGAAAATATTGTGGTACATGCTATGATATGTACATAGACATGGTTTTGTGTTTTTAATTTTTTATGATGATGTGATGAGTGGAAAATGGATTAATTATTATGGGTGTGGTAGTAGTATATGTGATATGTAGTAGGGTTCTGATGGTTTTTGTGGTGTGGTTATGCGGTGTGGTTGTGATGGGGGTTGTGGTGCAGTTATGTAGTGGGTTTGTGATGGTGGTTGGGGTGTGGTTGTGTAACAGGGATGAAATGGTGGTTTCTTACATTAGTTCCACAAAAATTAATGGAATTAAATCCATGTTAATGATATCAAATGGAAATTTATAAACTAATAATTTGATGAAGGGATCTTTATTTTAAAAGATAATTTTAATATAAGAAATAATCATCATGAAATATGAAACACAGTGATTGTTTTAATTAAAATGGGTTGATAACAGATAACATATAATTTTTTTAAATTAAAATTGGTTTGTGGATCATAGATTTATTTTAGGGGTTTATGCATTTAGAGGTAGCATAAAAGTGACAGAATGTTATGAGATGTTGTATTCCATTAGTTTTAAATACATATGTTTGGGATTATGTTTTGTAAATATATACGTACATATATTTTATATTATTTTTGATTTCAATACATGTACTACCCATGTCAATCACCATGTTCCAACACCAAATGTTTTAGGGTTTTTTTACTGAACATATTGATGGAAGGATAGTGGCATGTCATTCCACTCTTCCTTGATTCATATGCAAGGCATTGGTAATATTCATGGGATGCGATGGGCTAAATTAAAAAGTGTCATTTTCTATATGGGTTTTGATATCCTAGGTATCTTTGGGGAAAATGTGATGAGATGGTTAGTGGTGGAGCTTGTTCATTGTAGGAGGAGTTCGTAAAGTCGATGTCTTTCTTGTTTATGATACCCTACTACACTGGTTATGGGATGTGATGTAATGTGATGAAATTGTTGTCAGAAAGTGGGATGTGATGTGATGTGTTGTGATTCACAAGAGGTGGGAGCTCTAGAACATATTTCTTTGGGGTGTGGGAGGGGAAAATCTGTGGAATGCAGTGTGGGGTACCTTATCATCCATATGCATCATATTATATTATTATACTTGGATGTGTTATTTGGTGAGAGAGCCTTAGTGAGGTTTGGGTTTCAGTTATTAGTCCTATATAGGTGCTATTTTGTTCTTCTATTTTATTATGTGTTTATTAGATTTATCATTTCATATGTGGATGAGTGAACTTGGATTTCTATATTAGTAAACTTGTATACTCAACTTATGAATATAAAACCACTTCTCGGTATCTGGTAGAAATTCCTAGATCATGATATATATTAATAGCTAGTTCCTTTAAAAAATTTCAGTTTCACTTATTTAGATTTATTTTTGTGTATTTAATTTGGAGACCATTATTTGTATCATTTTTTTAACACATACATCGGTGGATAGTTTTTTGTTTTTTATTTATATTTAATGTAGTGGATTGAGGATTATACATCTTATCACCAAATCCAATTTATATTATAGAGGCGAATTCCTCCAATACATTATATTTTTATACCCTCATTGATAGTATCCTACCATGGCCTACTGGAGGCGGGACACAGGGGTCATTATCTCTTTTCCCTCATTATAATATATTTAGGTTGAGGGGGTCATGATAGTTTCACTATATACTAAATCATTATGATTATGAGACATATCATTTTAATTCCAATAGATATTTCTATAACGGGGTTTTACACAAGTAAGTGAATGTGATATTATAAGGGTTTAAAATGTTTTAAATGAACATGGTAATGTCGAAATGGTGGAATGATCCATTTATAGATTGATGAATTATTCTTAGAGTTATAACATATGGATTGATGATTTATTTGAAGACTTTAGTTCCAAAATAATATGTATGATTACTTTGTATAAAATCAGGCTAGAGAAATGTTGTGTTTTTTTAATTAAATTTTGATTATATAGAATTCATTTATAATAATGTATCATCATTAAAATATTCAATTATTTGACCAAGAATGTTTATATTGATTAATGATTGAGTTAATTAATATTTTAAATAGGCTATGAAGATATATATATAGATCATTGAGGATTTTTGGAATATGTTAAACATATATGTATGTAAAATTATAAAAATTTATAATATTTCTAAATAAAAAATGTGTCATTAATAATGTGTGATCGCCTAATTTATATGAAGATTCATGAACATATTAACGAGTTAGAAAATATTGATATTGTTCCTTATATTTCCACCATAAGACCTACCATTCTTGGAATTTTATGTACTTTACCAAATGTTTATTATTCATTGAAATTAGCATGTTGTTACCATTCAAATCATGGTTAATGTAATTGGATTACTATGAATAATATCCTCAATTACATGTGAAGAAGTATGGATATAATCATTGACTTTTGAGGTGTGGATTAATTCATTATATAGGATTCTAATGATGATAGTGTTGATATTAAAAATGATGATATAGATCCCAATATAGATTCATTTTTTCATCATTGGTTAAAATATTAGTAGGAAGAGTTTTGAATAATACATCATAAAAATTTGGTAGTATAGGTATAGTATATTTCATCAATAGATAATATAATGGAATATATCAGGTTTAATATGTTATTTATTAAACTAGGGGTGGCTACTAGTATTAAGAAATCAATTATGATTTTGGATGAAAATTAAAGATATCCTTACATGGGTTATGATCTCCCATCCCAAAAAAGTACCAGTGAAATTCATTGAAAATACTATCTAATATGAGAGATCATATTGCAGGGTAATGTATAGATTTATTGTGATCTTATAGAGGATAATTATGAAGATACATTGAAATAAATATCACATATGTAGCATAAAGGACATGATTAATATTTAATTATTAGAAACATATTGTTCAAATGTAATCGTTATATATTTTTTTTATAAATTGAATTTATTTTAATTATTTTTAAATTATAATACAATATTATAAATCGAAATTATTTTATATTTTAAGATAAATTATAATATATATAATTTAGAGAAAAGTTTTGGAATTAATATGAAATTTTCCTAAACAATAATTTTAATTGAGTTTTTCAATAAATTTTGATTTATTTATATTAATAAGATTTTATATAAAAGTTTTTATTCTCAATAATGGTTCTATAATAAATTGAATGTCTAGAAAAAGAAAATTAATTTTATGGAGGTCTAATTTCATAAATGATATGTATTTCAAAAAGAATAATTTTTAGAAGTAATGTAATATCCATACAGAATACCATTCAGCCTGAGAATATTACATAATAAATTATGAAATTGTTTGGATGTAAAATGAAGATTTTTTCAATTATTATTGAAGATATTGGAATTTTATTTATTTTTTATGTGAAAAAGATTATGTATAAGACATATGAGGTGTCTTACTGCATAATAATTTAACTATGAATTCCATTACGAAATAATATAAAAAGGGGAAAAATACCAATGAACAAAATGATACATATCATATTCAATAATTCATTTGATTATATCCCTGGGGCATAATTTATATGTAATATAATAAATTTTCTAATTAGAGAGAAGATTATGGAGACCCTATAATATGTAATATTATGAAACCATTTGTATGAATCATTCTCTAGTATAAAATAAATTTTACTTCTTCATAGAACCTAAGAGATGAAACACATGATATTAAAAATGATATGTAACATATATATATTAGATGCACTGGTACATCAGTATTTGTTTTCATGGGAAGAGGTAATACAACAAATAATGACTAAATTAAAATTATTTGAGGACCAACGGAAAATAAAATCATTTATTCTTTTCATATTACATAGTCATGAAATGATTTTCTAAATAATAGATGCCATAACTATCTAAATGTTTAAAGAGATGAATATTATTGGAATAATTTCGAAGTATGATTGATTCTATATAGTTGATCTCTAATGAAGAGAACATGGGTGGAAGCTGCATAGACACTATTAAAAATGGTAGTGAGACATAGAACATAATAATGGGATAGAACAATATAGAAATAAATGGGGGTACTCTTTAATTTTTCCCACCAAAAGATTATTATAAGAATTTATTTTTACATTCATTTTTTGATTGAATTTGTATAGTGGTTTCATTTTATTATTGTTTTATCCTTCTCCTCTATTTTTCATTTCATTTACAGTCATCTATTGCCTCAATATTAATAATGTCCAAACTCGGAGAGTGTAAAATTCAAAGGGATTCATAATCCTTTCAAAATCAAGAATATGATTTCTTATATTTCATATCAATTACATTGTTGTAATGTGGTCATTTTGCGATTTGTGTATCTATCAAACACCACACCTAGAATTCTTCCAATATCATTCCAAGTAATATTAAGTCCTTATAAATCTCTTGATTTAGTTCCATTTACATATTATTTAATAGTGTGGATAAGATCCTGAAAAAATTGTGTGTTGGGTGATGTTTGGTGAGATATCTCCTGTTGTGGTATGCCCATCAAAAAAATGTTGACAATGTGATATTATATATACGAGAAAAATATCTAAAATTACAATGGATATTGAAATTTATGTAGAGTATGGTTATTCATGAGTTCTATTGATTTCATGATTAGTAGAATAATCAAATAATTGGTGGATAATGAAGTATATTGCTCGTCAAATAATGGGTAATCCCACTTTCCCTACTAATATGTTTATATTGTGCTTTTATATGATTTAATAAATTAAAAAACAAATATATATCTCCCCATAAATATTACATTGTTTTGAATTAAATTTTTTTGACACATATAAATAAGTGAAGAATTCAATGAGTGTTGGAAACCATGCTAATGGATAGACCTTTATCATCTTCAAATATGTTTATAGGGGATTTGAATTCTATTTTGGTTAACATGATAAAAATGTGATTTAAATATTTATCACAGTTTAAATGGACAAAACATACATGTTATATTAATCAATTCATTTTATAATTTCTCATTGCATTCACCAATTTTAAAAAAATGAAATGTATTAATTAATCACCCTCACCCTTGGATAATGTTTTTTTAATTTTTTTCTAATTGGTGGGGGGACTCGACAGAAAAAATAGAATGGATATGGTTTTTGGAGAGATCATAAATTACATTATGTAGATATTGAGTTAAAATTGTACAGTCATTTTTTAGATAACTATTTGATTTCTGGTATCTCCCTTATATTTTAAAATAAATGTTTTTATTAAATAAATTGTTAGTATACATTAAATTTTTTTCTTGTATCCCAGATTCAAAACAATACTTTTTTAAGTAATAATTTAGAAAATAGAAATTAAAGTGTATGGTATGAATAATTATATGAACCTTATTAAATAATGTATAAATAAAATATTTAATTAAAATTTATTTATTAATGTATAAATACAAGTGCTTGGTTTTTTGAAATGTCATTTTATTATTAGAGAATATGTTTTCTATAAAATTTGTTTTTTATGAATTTTATATATTTAAATTTTAATTAATTTATACCATTTTTTATATATTTTTTGCAAATAAATATCTTTTTCAAAATTAAAAATTTAGTATTTCCTTAATTGGATATTTTAGGATATTTATATGTAAATATGTTTTTAGTGAAAAATGAAAATTCAAAAAAATTTGTAACAACAATAATCTATTGTAAAGTAAGAGTATCACTATGTTTGGAATTTTATCATAAATAAATATGTAATTATTGTTTAGATATAATACATTTAAATAGATATGAATCATCATTATAAATTATTTTAGTACAAGTTTATAATCAGAATAAAAATAAATTTTAAAAACCCTTTTAATAACTCAATGTGTGTTTCACTTAATATATTAAATTTATTAATATTAATTAATTAATTTAATGAAATTTATATATTTAAAATTAAAAAATAAATTTTTACATTAAATCTATTTTTTTTACAAGGAATGGAGTGGATCTAAATGATGTTACATACTGGAAAAATAATTCTTCTAAAATGTGTTTTACTTGAGTTTTTCTCACTTATTTTTGATTAAAATATGAAATTTATAGAATTTTAATATGTTAAAATATATAAAATATTAATAATCATAATAATTACTTTAATTTAACATTATCAACATAATTTGACGTTACATTGAATTGTAAAAAAAATAAAATTGTGTTACCACATTTAAGGATAAAACATGTTTACTGAGGGTATTAATCAAAGTGGTAAGGATAGGATTTCCACAAAAACGTGTAAATTATTTTTGGATAAATATATTTTACACTTTTCTTATTTTAATTTAAAATCCTTTTCTATTTTTATAAATGATCCCATGTAGGTGACCTCATATAAATCAAGTATTTTAAGAAATTCATTGTGTGTCACTCTCCTTACTTATAAAAGGGACCCTTTTATCCTCCTTTATTCACATAATTTAAGGATTATAGAATTTTAAATACCATCTTTGAAAAAATATATAATACTTATCTTTATCCTAGACATTATGGAATTCTCCCATGAGAATTTTTTAGGTATTATGGTGTAGTTCAAAAGATCTTTATCAAAGAATAGATAGAAATCATATCCGGGATCTTTCAATTTTATTTTCTCTTATAATTTATATAACACTATGGAATATAAAAAATATTTAATCAAGTATCAAAAAAATAAAATTATGTTATTATTACAATGAAATTACCATTGTCCACACATTCTTCATCAAATTGGAAATAAAAGTATCACTTATACATACGTGTGGGAAACTATATCCTTATAGAAATACGGATCGTTTAACATCATAATATTTCATGGATGGTAATAATGATGAATCTAATTCTTACATATTATATTTATAAAACAATTATTATTCTAAAAAAAATATTTTATCCACCTTCTAACTGTCAGATCCATTGGTAATCGATAACGTCCCTAATGCATACATGTGTACAACAATCTCAATGAAGAGAGTTGATTTGATTATCATATTCAATATACATGTATAGTAACAATGACAGATTTAATAAAACATTACATCTATGATATAATAATAATTATTAAAAGGTTAATTATAATTATTCTTTGTTTCCTTACAACTATTGAAAAGTGGAGACATCAGTCGTGTGTACATAATAACTACCTTATCCATGAAGTGATTCAATTCATTTTTAACATCCCAATAATATGATTGGATATTAATATGTATATAATAAACTTATAAATTATTTATATAATTATTAAAACTATAGATATGGAGAATCCTTGGTCAATTTGAATGACCGTAACAACAGAACACAAAACATACTTGAAAAACAAAGTAGTTAACACCTGAAATGATGACATTAACCAACTATTATTGTTAAATGTGTATTGAAATTCAATATGTGGACAATATATGATAGTATAATTATGAATATTGTTCTACTATATAATTTAAAAAAATTAACGATTTAGCATAGGATTTCAAAATGATCATAATGCAAGGAAGATTTTTTGGAAAGAGTTTCATTGTCTTATTTTTAAATTCATGAGATATGTTTGTTAATGAGGACCATAATTTATTTCATTTCATGTGATTATATACTAATGAATTTATTTTTAAATATTAATTAAATTAACGGCGTTTTAATATTCATATATGTTCTTTATTTACATATACTTCGATTCAAATGTTACCAATGTGATAAGGGTTTATCATCTCCAATTGTCTTCTTTGGAAAAAAATTTATCCTATACACATATATAAATTTACAAGGTTTTACTAATACCCATTTAAAATGATTTATCCTAAATATAAATATTTTATTTTATTTAATTTTTTATTATATTTTATATCATTCATGGGGGTCATGAATCAAATGTTTCCAAAGTATTAAGTGGTTTATGTCACAATCTATTTTTTAATAAGATTATTTGTGGTTAAAATTATGCTTAAGAAATCATATGTTCGATATCAATAAAATAATATGTTAATTTATATACAGTAGTTATATATTGTGATTACATGTTTTCCTTTAGTTTATCACCCATTTAGCATTCATGTGATAATAACTATATTTTAAAGGAACACTGAATTTAGTTTTATTTTTGATGTTGGGAATATTTTCACCCATGACTACAATTCCTTTAAAATATTGTGATTTTTTTTAAAATATTCAATAAAAATATATATGAAAGTAATTATTATCAAATTTGATGTTCTATTAAAATTTATAAATGAAATATTTTATTTTATATTTTCAGAAATATATATTATTTAATTTTTTTAAAAAATGTGGTTTGTATCTTTGTGTTAATATACACTATGTGAACAACCATTCCAAAGAACATCATATATATTTATTTTCATGTATCCTTAATAATTTTCCACAGTTATTTTCACTAAAAATATTTTCTATTATATTTATTATAAATTATTATTTTAAATTAGTTATTTAAAAATGAAAATATTTTTTACTCAAGAGATGTTCAAATGATATTTTAAATGTTTTTTTCATCTTTAAGAACATGATTAGATGTTTCTAATAATTTTAATGGTATATTTTCAAATTTTACCATAATTATTCATTATCTATATGGATTATAATAATTATGATGTAGGGTTTATCGAAAATATTTTTTACTATGGGTTAATATATGATGAAATAATAGATGGTTTCATGATCCTATGGAATACATATGAACAGATTAAAATTATTTAATATGTGTCTCTATTATAAACCATGAAAGGGTGGTTATATTACAAACTATGGATGGTTGGTTATGTTAAAAAAATTTATAGAAGGTTTTACTGTAATCCAATGATGTGTGGGTCCCTTATTTCCCACCAAAGAATTGTGTAATGGTGAAAGAGTTGAGAAACTCTTATGTGATGATATAGTTAACAGGATATATGTTACTTTTAAAATAATGATTAAAATAATGTAATAAGAATTTTTATAATGGGGTTTTTTACATAATAATTTTATTATTTTTTATCATTTACCAAAAAATTATTCATGTATGCTTATGTGAATTATATAAACTTATAGTTAATTTATATGTTATGTTTCCATGGATAATGATTCATTATTGATTTTTCCGCAGTCTTTTGTCAAATGTATTTTTATTAGAAAAAAATTTATAAAAATATTTATTATTATGATCTATGAGTTTTTGTGTATGATTTTATAAAGATATTCTATTTTTGGATGACCTTATGATTATCTTCTGCTCATATAGGATCATTTATTGATATATCTTTTGTTTAAAATTAAAAAGTATTTAAACTAACACATTTTTCTATTTAGCTTAAGAATTTTAGAAAGAATAATTTTATGTATGATATGTATAATATGGTAATTAGTGGTGTATATATTAATCAGAAATGATATAGATATTTTATATACCAATTTTTTATGTTTAATAGTTTCTAAAGATGATTAACCTTTATAGAGTTTGTGTGGATCATATTAAAGTGTAAAGAAAATTAATATTATGATATGTAGTATTTATGTATGAAATGTTTTATTCTCTATGGTTATTATCAAAGAAAGGATTAGTTATTTTATTAAATTAGAATGAGAAACAATTAGCGAGGACCATTACGATTAGCCTAATTATAAGATAACATAGTACGTTTGTTTATGGAAAGTGGTATGGTTTTACCGGAAAATAAACCCATTTTTTATATAATAAATTGGATGTAGTTATGTAATAGATTCACATAGGGGTAATTACTCTAAATGGAGTAGATTTGGTAGTAACTCATTCATAAGGAGTATACAAGGAGTGGGTCTAAGACAATATATATAGCTAGACACTCTTACAGAATGTGATTGGGTTAATTCATATTTTTATTATGATACAATATGATAGATTTGAATATATATTCACCATGTATGACCTAGGATAAACCTAAGGTGTTATTTATTTTTAATAAATTTTTATGGTTTATATATCCTAGGAAAGATTTTTTATAATTATATTATTGCTAACTATGATTACTATTACTCAAACTATTATTTTCCATTTTATGTAATGTATGGATTGTAACATACCATGTAAATAAAAAATAATAAATATTTCATATTTATTAATATTTGTGAATTAAATATTAATTTTACATAAAACATGTTGCTATGTTTGATAGCGTACCCGATACGCAACATCGGGATTCTTTGAAAAGTTACGTTGCACACTGTTAATATAATATTATAATTTTAAATGGTAGTTAACACCAATCCGTTGTATTTGTGGGAATGAAAAAAACAAACTACAATATTATTATACATGTTTGTCAAATGTATTTATATTTGTCCAATAAATGTTAGAGGATTAAAATGTGAATGAATCTAATTTTATGTATAATTTAAATTAAAAGACAGATTTATCACCATTTAATGTTGAACCCTCATTAAATATAGTTTATGTCCCTTTAATATTTTCTAATTGACCAAATAAAATACTTCTTTATAATTGGGACATCAAATTTTACTTTGGGTATGTTTTTAGTATTGATCTGATAAAGCTCATTTTTGTAATGAATAGTGAAAAATATTGTATTTTAATTCAAAATTGTATTTTAATAAAATATATTTATATTGTCAGATTATCATTTTAATTGGTTATAATGTGAAATTAAAATATATTATTACCATTTAATCTAATTTTGGTCGTTGGATTTAATTTTACTTTGAAATTAGACAGAAACTAGAGTCAATCTTTTTATAGTTATTGTTTCATGAAAAACGCTATATGTATTAACAATGGGAATTAAATTTAAAATTAATTAATGAAAATTTTATGTTTTGAATTCAGAAAAATAAAAATCCTTTTTTAATTCTGAATATCAAATAAATCTTAGGCTGAATTTTCTGTATTTTTATGAAAAACATTAATTTTTGATGAATAGTGTAACCACTTAGTAGTAGTTAAAAAAACTGAATTTTTGATTTAAATGAAAATTTACCACTTCTGTGAATTTAATTTTGAAAATACGACATACATGGTTATTATAAAGAAGTAAATTTTGGATCAATAAGATGAAAATAATTTTTGCTGAATAACAACTTTTGACTTTTATTTACGGCGGTTAATCATAAATAATGTAATTCAATGTAAAATGAATATTATAATAATTCAAAATTACTTGTCCAATTATTATTGTCCTAGTCATTAATGACCATGGGAATCTTTATGTATTTTTTGGGACCCCATTGAGCCACTTGGGAGTGATAATGACAATTTAGATTAATTAACACAAAGTAAAGGAAAAAATGACAAAAGCAAATACCATTTAGTAAATTAATTTTTAGAAGGGGTTATATAAAATATATTTTCAACTATAAAAATACATTGGAAATCTATAAATATTTCCTAAATCATAGTTTTTTTATAATTTTTAGACAAAATTAAATTAAATTATTTATGACACAATAATGATGTAGTATTTACATTATTAATAAATGATTTAAATAATTATTATTATAATGATTAAAATATTACCCAAAACCTGTAAAATTCTTATTGGATGATTTTTTAGACCATGAGTCCTTTTATCTTAGACTATAATTATTTTTAGACCATTATAAACCGAATATCATTATATAATAAAATAATGTTTTCACGCTTTCCTAAAGAGCCCCCCTCTGCCTTGTAAAAAGAGACCACTTCTAACCAATTTCGCACACCTATCAAGCCTTTTGAATCATCCAAACTCTGTCCAATTAAACTCTATACATCACTCTCCTCCACCTAGAAGCATTACCTTAGGCAGAAGGCACTTCAAGAAGCCTTTTTTGATCAACCCAAAGGGAGTTACCCAAATTAAAGGTAACATTTTCTCTTAATATGTTTTCTTTTATTTAACTTATCCAACCCCTAAAATCTTTTTATTATTTTATTTTGTAATAACACCAGTATCTTCAAAATACTATGATGTTTTTATGAGAATGATTCAAACTACACATACACAGACCTCCGTCTATTGGATGAAGAACATAATTTTTTCTGTGGATGGAAAACTAACACCTCATGAAACGACGATTGTTCAAATATCTCAAACCTCCTCTCATGGTGGCCATTATGATGGTACTGTATTTATATATGATATATATTATGTTTATTTTTCCTTTATTATTTTGTATTTTCCAATTATATCATGCCTTTATGGTTTCCATTATGGGTAAACACGACAATCTAATTAGATGAAGTGCGGACTACCGTCCCCTCAAAGTTATATGACTCGTTAATTCCATATGTGGGATGTATAAATGATGGAGTTAATGATATTATATAGGATATTATATATGAAATTATACTGGAATTATTATATATCTATGTATCCTTATATTTTAATTCCATTAATATAATAAATAGAAATGAAAGTAGTGTTCATGCGTACATACGGCTTACCGTCTCCATGAACGGTGCATTTCATTTCAGACCTCTAAGTGTTATGTACTTTTAAAAATACATTTATATACTCAGTATATATGATATATATGATATTTAAATCATGAATATCATTTTGGATATAATGAACCTTTGACCACATGAACAACATGTAATTATAAGAAGTCAATTTTTGACTCAAGCACCAAATATCGACAAAACGAACATTATTAACTTAAATGATGTCATAATGTTTATAACACGATAATAAGTGATATAAAAGGAATATAGAACTTTAATAATGTTCTTAATCAATTAGAAATTATGTTTAGTTTATTATTCAGGAGATTAAAGAATGATCAAGTCAAGTTGGACACGAGGTTAGGGATTTCATATCTCACTTTTAATTCTGTGAGATTTCCATTGATCGCCACTTATTTATTGCATGTGGTGTAATGTTTACTTCAATTGATATATATTATTATTATTATCTTTATATTAATTGTATTATGAGATTAATTTTTTTGTCATTAACTTTTGTTCATATGACTCGATTTGATTACAATGAAGTATGAGTTTTCATCTCACTTTTTATTCCTGTGAGATTCATGCTATATTTGCCACTATTTCCTTTTTTATGGAGTATGTAATTACCATGATTGTACTATTTGTGTAAAATATTTTCATTTATGAGTATTTGAATTTTTATTTTATGATCCTTCTTTCATGTGTCTTATGTTTTATATGTTACCAAATCGATAAGGGAACCTTTCACCCTCCTCTTTTTAAAAGACTTATTTTTGTTATGTCTTTTAATTTACATATTATTATGTTGGGATATATTCTTCTATATTCTTATTGATGTAAATTTTATGTGAAAGTTATGAGATACCATTTTTATCTCATCAAATTATTTTTTGAATTTTAAAGTGACGTCGTTAGGCTATCAAATTTTTATAAGGGAACTTCTTATCCCAATTTCAATTCGTTGGGTTCAACTTGTACTTCTTGAATATGTCATCCTATGAGTATGTGTGAATGAACTATGCTTTTTTTACACTTAATATACACATATATTGGGTGTATTTATATTTTTCACAAATAAATTATGTGATTGATTTATCTTTAATTTAAGGATATCATCTTTATAAGAGATTTCATCCCAATTTACATTTCCACTGAGACTTCAGTGTTGTTATACACCAATTCACTCTTATTTTGTGTATATACTTTACATTTAAATATTTTATCATGAATCCCTTTATTCTCATGATATAATAATGTTATGATTAAAATTTATTCTTTAACTATTTGTATTCAAGTTTCTCTCTTTTTGTTAAAAAATCGCAATAACTAAAATATCGTTTTAAATGTTTTAATAAATTATTTTTATAAATATTTATCATTATTGTCCATGTTTTAAAAATGGGTTTTAGGATTTAATTATATGGGAATTAATGTTTTCAAATTATAATTCATTTAAAAGCTTCAAAGTGGTATGAGACACATTGATGGAATAATATCTTTTTAAATGATTTTGAAAATGATTTGTTAAAACATTGTTTATTTAAATATCTTGATTCGATATATTGGAATGTGGAAATGTTATATTTCCTTTATACATGTGCTATATGTTATGATTATGTTATGGTAATTGGGCATTTTTGACGTGTACGGGTGGTTCCGTGATAAACCTAGGGCGAGTGAGCTCGAGATATCTCTTCAATGCATTGGGTAACGTGCTGGAGGTAAACGTGATGTTTCTCTTACGTGATTTTGGGAATATATTGTGATGGATATTCCAAGTGTAAATACCTATGTAGCTGTGATCAATACATTTTATCTTTGATATGGATGCTATAAGTAACCATTATGGTTTATGATTTTTGTGTGTTATTCATAAATCATATTATTTCGTTTGTTATGTTATGATTGAAAAGTATAGTTTCATTGATTTGTATTTATTTATGGGAAAATTATTTCCTTTATTATTATATAACCCTTAATGAGATTTTTTATTCTCATCCCATGTTTTGAAATGTTTTCCAATGGACATAAAGATGAATAGGGTCAAGGATTGGATCAAGGAAAAGTCATGTTCTCTAAAACATTGAACTAGACATGACTCTTTTTATCAAGAGTTTTTATTTTATTAAAATAATTGAAACTATATAGATATGTCTACCTTGTAATATTTTGAGATGTAATAGCTATTTCTTAATTCTATTGAACTCAAAATTAGAAAAGATCCTAAATGTAAATTATTCATTTAATTCAATATTATGTATTGTCTAAGTTCAGGTCCTTATAGTTGGAATCAGAGGTCGGTTTAGACAACATTAGGGATTATGAGTTTTCATTAGAAACATGGTAAGTCCATTTGTCTATTATTTCAGTTAAATAATTGTTTTATAATCTTTTCGGATCAAATAAAGTCAGTTACAAAAGGAAGGAGGATGATCTCAACGGCATTTCCTTCTTTTCTTGATGACATTATTGATATAATTATATCAAATTCATGTTCAGATGATTATCAAACATTTAATAGCATATAAATTACTTGAAAGTAGTTGTTTGAGATATAAACACCTCCACTATACCACGTTATCATCATGTATCATGGGTTGTATTTAGGAAAATTTTATTTTCAAAATATTTTCATATTTTTAAGAAAGGTTAATAGTATCAGGGAATTTTCAAATATTTTACCTTATCACTAGATTTTGAAGAATATTATGATTTTAAAAAAGTTGTTGAAGAAGGTAACCCTTGCGCAACCTATTTATATTTGATTTTAAAATATAGACTCCCAGCACATACTTATGGTATTTTAAAAGTACCGTTAATTGAAAGTTTCAACTCAAATTCGGTTCGACTATTTTATAGAAATCATGTTTTATCAAATGTTTTGAAATTATATGTCACATATGATTATTTTCCAAAACTGTTTTTCTGTGAACACCCATACCAGCCATGTTGTAGAAGGTGTATTTGGATGGAGGATGCAAATGATTGTGAAGGATATAAAAATCAATGTTGCAATACATGGACCTTCTACTTATTTGAACATGATGACGATGAAACCAAATGGACAACATGATCAACATATGATGTTATTCATTTTGGGGATTTTTTTATTTTATCATATGGTGGTGAAATAAGAATTCAAGAATTAAGATGTTTAGATCATAATGAATTTGGATGAAAATGAGAGGTATAAAGATACTATTGAGGATAAAACATGTTAGGGTTATTTTTTAGTTTTATAAAATTGACAACCTGTAGAATATATGATTAGGTTAATTACTTTTCAATATGAGACATTATGAGTAACTATTGTTATTTGGGGATAAATGATAAGATTAATCTTGGAAGACTATATAATTAAATCCTTATGAGATTTGGGTTTCAATCTTAGTTTTGAATATTATTGAATAATTTTAGGGAAATTTTTTTATTGAACAGTCTTTGTTGATCATTGGGTTTTGTTTGGAATTTTTGTGACATTTAGAGTAGTTATTCTTCTTGTAAAAGATTATCCTTTTTGGATATTATCTGATCTCTCACAAACCATTATTGTCTTAGATGATGTAGAAAGACAATTGAAATATATAGTTATTCTTCTGTGGATTATGTGATTATCAAGAAGATGATTCTTGTGCTTTTGATGTGACCAAGGCTTTTTTAGGGCTCTTAGTTTGGAGAAAAGATTAGTTTTTTGGTAGAAACTTATTAAAGGATGAAACTCTAATTGAAGGTAAGCATATTTTCTTTATGTTCTTATTCTATGTATTAAATGAATTCCTAAAAATTATGAAAAGGAATGTAAAACAAAAACGTTGTTGGTTTACGTTTCCAACTGGGGAATTGAAGACTGTTTAACCCATGACATGTTTGTGAATTTCTAGTGGTTAACTCTTTCCTAAAAAAGTTTTCTATCACACTCTATCAGAACATGATGGGTTGATTTCTCCCCTATATCCATGTTTTCATTTAATCCTAGTATTTGTTGTCTCTAGTGACATTTTTACTTCTTATCTTTTATTTTAGAGTGATAGTTTTACGGACTCTTTCTCCGATGTTGGATTTTCAATGAACTTTCTGAGCCCTTTTTCTTAAATTGCGAGGACAAAATTCCCAAAAGGGGGAAGTATGTAACATCCCAAGTAAATAAATAATAATACATATTTCATATTTATTAATATTTGTGAATTAAATATTAATTTTACTTTAAAAGGGTTGTTATGTTCGATAGAGTACCCGATACACCACAACATGATTTTTTGAAATCTTACGTTGCACACTAATAATAAAATATCATTATTTTAAGAGGTAGTTAACTCCTAGATATTGTATTGGTGTGAATTAACAACACTAACTACAATATGATTATACATCATTGTCAAACGTATTTATATTTATCTAATAAATGTTAGCGGCTTAAAATGTGAATGAATCTAATTTTAAGCATACTTTAGATTAAAAGGCCGATTTATCACCTTTTAATGGTGAACTTTCTTTAAATATTGTTTTGTACCCTTTAATAAATTCTAATTGAACAAATAAAACACTTATTTTGAATGGGGACATCAAATTTTACTTTGCGTAATTTTTTGTTATTTTTCTGATAAAGTTCATTTTTTAATGAATAGTGAAAAATGTTGTATTTTAATTTAAAAGTGACCTTTAATCTAATTTATTTATATTGTTAGAATATTATTTTAATTGGTTTTAAAGTGAAATTAAAATATATTTTGACCATTTAATCCAATATTAGTCATTGTATTTAATTTCATTTTGAAATTGGACATAAGTAAGTGTCAATCTTTCGGTAGTTATTATTTCATAAAAACACGCTTTTTGTTTTAACAAAGGGAATTAAATTTAAAATTAATTAAAGATACTTTTTTTTAATTTGGAAAAATAAAAATTATTTTTGAATTTGGAATATCAAATAAATATTTTGTTGAATTGTTTGTATTTTTATGAAAAATTTCAATTTTTGGTGAAAAGTGAAACCACATAGTAGTAGTTTAAAAAAATGAATTTTTTATTTAAATTAAAATTTACTACTTCTGTGAATTTAATTTCAAAAATCCAACATACATGGTTGTTATCAAGAAGTAAAATGTGGTTCAATAAAATGAAAATATTTTTTGGTTTTTATTTATCGTTGTTAAAGGTAAATTAGGTAACTCAAGATAAATATAATATTATAATAAATAAAAATTAGCTTAAAAATCGTTCACACCTTATTAGTCATGTCATTAACAACCATGGGGATCTTTGAGTCGTTTTTGGGACCCCATTGAGCGAGTTGGGATTGAAAATGACAATTTAGATTAATTAACATAAAGTAAAGGCAAAAAATAAAAAAAGAAAATTTGTTTTAGTAAATTAATTTTTATAAGGGGTTATATAAATTATCTTTTTCACAATTAATATTTATTGGAAATATGGAAATATTTCCTACATCATGGTATTTGTTTTAAAATTTTTATACAACAAATAAATTAAATAATTTATGACACCATAATGATGCAGTATTTACCTCATTAATAAATGATTTAAATAAATAAGATTATAATGATTACAATATTATCCAAACCCTGTCCATTTCTTATTGGATGATTTTATATAGACCATGAGTCATATTATATTCTACTATAATGATTTTTGGAGCATTATAAACTTAACATCATTATATAATAATATAATGTTATCACACATTCTTAAAGAGCCCCTCCTCTCCCTTATAAAAGGAGACCACTTTTAACCTATTCCTCACACCTCTCAAGCCTTTTTGATCGTCCATATTCTGACCAATTAAACTCAATATATCCCTCTCCTACACCTATAAGCCTTACTTTAGGCATAAGGAACTTCAAGAAGTCCTTTTTGTTCAAATCAAAGGCAGTTACCCAAATTTAAGGTAACAGTTTCTCTTAATTTGTTTTATTTTATTTTAGTTCTCGAACCCCTAAAATCTTTTTATTATTTTCTTTTGTTACAACTCCAGTATCCTAAATATACTAGTATGTTGTTATGAGATGTATTTTAACTACACTTACACACACCTCCATCTAATAGATGAAGAACATATTGTTTCTGTGGATGGAAAATTAACGTCTCACGAAATGATGATTGTTCAAATATCTCCAACCTCCTCTCATGGTGGCCATTATGAAGGAACTGTATTTATATATGATATATATTATGTTTATGTCTTCTTTATGATACTGTATTTTCCATTTATATCATGCCTTTATGTTTTCCATTATGGGTAAACATGATAATATCATTAGAGGAAGTGCAGACTACCACCCCTAAAAGTGATATGACTTGTTAATTCCATATGTGGGATATATAAAGGATGGAGTCAATGATATTATATATGATATTATATATGATATTATATATGACCTTATACTAGAATTATAATATACCTAACCATCTTAATGTTTTAATTCCATTAAAATAAGAAATAGAAATGAAAGTAGCATAATGCGTACGTATGGCTTACCGTCTCCATGAACGGTGCATTTCATTTCAAACCTCAATGTGTTGTCTGATATTATAAGTACATGTATATAATGGATATATATGATATATATGATATCTAAAACATTAATATCATTATGTATATAATGAACCTTTTACCACATGAATAACATGTATTTATAAGAAGTTCTTTTTTGACCCAAGTACCAAATATCGACAAAACAAACATTATTAACATAAATAATTACATAATGTTTATAACATGGTAATAAGTGATATAAAAGGAATAATAAACTTGAAAAATGTTCTTAATCAAGTATAAATTATCTTTAGTTTATTATTCTGGAGATTAAACAATGATCGGGTCATGTCGGACATGAGGTAAGGGATTTCTTATCTCACTTAAAATTCTTTGAGATTTCCATTATTCGCCACTTATTTATTTCATGTGGTGTAATGTGTACTTACATTGATATATATTATGATGACTATATTTATAGTCATTTTATTATGTGATTTATTTTTTGTTCATTAACGTTTGGTCATACGACTCGATTTGATTACAATGATGTAAGAGTTTTTCATCTCACTTTTTATTCCCGAGAGATTAATGCTATATTTTACACTATTTCATTTTTTTGGTGTATGTACCACCAATTATTGTACTCTATGTATAATATACATTCATTTATGAGTATTAACATCTTATTTTTATTATCCTTCTTTCATGTGGAGTATGTTTTGTAAGTTACCAAATTAATAAGGGAACCTTTCACTGTCCTCTTTTTAAATGACTTCTTTTTATTATGTCTTTTAATTTACATATTATTTTGATAGGATATATTCTTATATATCATTATTGATGTAAATTTTATGTCCAAGAGAAGCGATACCCTTTTTATATCATCAACTCAGTTTTTGAATTTTAATGTGACGTCGTTAGGCTGTCGAATTTTTATAAGGGAACTTCTTATCCCAATTTCAATTCTTTGGGTTCAACTTGTACATATTGAATATGTCATCCTATGAGTATGTGTGATTGAACTATGACTGTTTTACACTTAAAATCCAGTTATATCGGGTGTATTTATATTTTTCATTCATATATTATGTGATTGATTTATCATTAATTTAAGGATGCCATCTTTATAAGGGATTTCATCCCAATCTTTATTTCCACTGAGACGTCATTGTTGTTATGCACCAATTCACTCTTATATAGTGTATATACTGTCCATTGACATAATATTTCATGAATCCCTTTATTCTCATGATATAATAAAGTTCAGAATTAAATTTATTCTTCAATTATTTATATTCAAGCGTCTCTCTTTTTGTTAAAAAAACTCATTAACTAAAATTTAATTTTAAATGTTTTAAAGATTTATTCATATAAATATTTCTCATTAATTTCTATGTTTTCAAAATGGTTTTTACTATTTATTTAAATGGACATCAATGTTTTCAAATGATAATTAATTTAAAAGCTTCAATGTGGTATGGGACACTGTGATTTGAAAATCTCTTTTTAAATGATTTGATAAAACATTGTTTATTTCAATATCTTGATTTGATATATTGGAATGTGGAAATATTATATTTTCATTATACATGTGTTATATATTACGATTATGTTATCGTTATTGGGAATTGTTTACGTATATGGGTTGTTCCTTGATAAACCTAGGTTGGGGGAGCCCGACATAGCTCTCCAATGCATTGGGTAACGTGACAGAGGTAAACTTGATGTTTCTCCAAAGAGAGTTAAAGAATATACTGTAATGGGTATTCTAAGTGAAAATCCCTTTGTAGCTATGATTTCTAAAATATATGTTTGATATGGATTCTATAATTAACCGTTATGATTTATGATTTTTGTGTGTTATTCATAAAACATATGATTTCGTAAGGTATGTTATGATTGAAAAGTATGGTTTCATTTATTTGTATTTATTGATGTGTTAATAATTTCATTATTTATTATATAAACATTACTAAGATTTTTTATGCTCATCTTATGTTTTGAAATTTTTCCATAGGACTTAAAGATGAATAGGTTCAAGGATGAGATAAATGAAAAGTCATGTTGTCAAAAACATGGAACTAGACATGACTCTTTTTTTCAAGAGTTTTTATTTTTTGAAAAAATTGGAAATTGTGTAGATATGTATACCTTGTAATCTTTTAAGATGTAATAGTTATGTCTTAATTATCTATAACTCTAAAACATAAAAGATCTTCAATGTGAATTATTCATTTAATTCAATATTATGTAATGTTTAAGGACGAGTCATTACATGGATCCTGGAATAATTGTGATAAATGTGAATGTGATAGTGGATGCAATGATTTTACGAATGAGAATCCAAATGAAATGGTAAGTGGAATAAAAAAATTTAATATTATTCCTAACATGATATCAATATATATGATTAATATTTTAAATTATGTAAGTTATTTAATAATAAAAATATGAAAATGGTTATTCATTATGGCTAGAAAAGATATATGATTTATTTTTCATTATGTTGATGATTTGGAAAGAATAATTGGGAGAAATGCCTCAACGGAAAGGGAATATGTTTAATGTATTGAAAAGAAGGACAGAGAGAATGTAATTTCTAAGAGAAAATAAAATATTTGGTGAAATACTGGGATGATAATAATGGGTTTTAGTAAGTTACATATATGATTAAATGGTTTAAATATGGAATGTATATACAATATATAGAACAATCTCCTTTGTGAAATTCTTGAGAAGAGAACCAACAACATTGTTCAAGTAATGGTTTTACTATTTATGATGAATAAAATATGAATAAAATATGAAAGATATAAATTATTTATAAGTATTCATAATTTTAAAATCATAATGCATGAGTAAACTGATCTTAATGAATTATAAGACATGTTTATTAATTTTTATTTTATAAAGAATGATTTAGGGATTATTATGAAAAATATAGCTATTTTTTTATTAAGGGTGTAAAATTATTGATAGGTTTATTCATTGGGATTTAAAATTATGCGATAAGAGGTCTTGCAAAATGATATTGTGGATATAATAATCTTGATAAAATCTATGGAATTTTCTTAATTTTTTAAATAAATATATTTTAAAAACATGGTTGATGGTTAAGATAACCTAGAAATATGATTTACTGATAAAGGGAATTTTTTGGAAAACACTTGATTGTAGGATATATTATGAAAACACTTGTCTTTAAAACCTATTAATTATGTATTATTAAATAATCTTTCACTTAATATAACCAAGATTTTATTGAGGACTACTATATTTTGGAGAATAGGTGTATAATATAACATCATAAAACTATGAAAAATGACTTTATTGAAAACTTCCTTAAAGTTCTCTTAAAATTTCACTACTATTCAAAAATAGTATTGGATAACATGAGAAAATACAAAAGAAAGGGGTGTGATAAAAATGTTAGTAAGGAAATAAACAAACTTGAATTGCGTAAACTGATAAATGTGATCCAAGTGGAATAAAAATGTAAAATAATACTGGAGAATCATAATCATGAATAATAAGGCATGATATAAAATGATTTCAAAATGAAAACATGGAAATGATGAAACAACAATAAACATTACATCATAAGAATTTGTCAACATTAGGAAAAATAAATAAATACAATATGTGGTTAGTACAAAATCCCATTCAGAATACATGTAATATCATGATACTAAATCATTACCCAATTCATTGGACTACTATCTAGGCACACACATAATGATTATATCTTGTACTTAAATAAGTGTTCCACAAATATAATATAACATAAGATCATATTAAATAAAATTCAATAATTTGATTATGGAAGGAGGTGTTAATAAATTGGATTCCATAGTAAATTAAGTATAGATACAACTAGGTGAATACACTTGATTGGAAATGATATGGGCATACACTTCACAAATGATTGATATGAAAAATCAGATAACAATTTCAACATAAAAACCAAAAGTATAAAGGATCATAAAAGGTATTAATGACAGTTAAATGATTATATCATCACATATAAATCACAAGGTAGGTAATATTTATGTTTGAGGACATACCCAAACATTCATAAATTATGAAATGTCACAACTAAAAGGAGGAACATGAATAAATAGGACAAGTAGTGTTTCCCTTTCCCAAAGGTAGTGTTTACAAAATATTTGGAGGAACTTCTTGAGAGATCTGGGGAAACTGGAAAGGATTTGTAGATGTAATGGAAGTGAAATTATCGATTAAATGATTTTTTATTATATAAAAAATGGGAGAATGGGTGGGTTTATATAGAAATAGGGTGGGGTGTTATTTATTACTTCCAAAATGTAGGTTCTGGAATCTATACAATAATATAATAAAAAACACAAACCATATCATATTTTTTTCCAATGATTTAAAATAAATAAGAGTTTTATTAGTTATTTTATTAGTTTAGAAACCAAAATCATTAAAATATTACCATTGGTTATGTGTAAGTGAGTCATGATCGTAAAGAAATGATTTTAAAACCTTAATATATAGAATAGGTTTTGGAGGATTCATAAAATATTTAGAAAATTAATTAAATAACATAGAAAATAAATTATATTATAGCGTAAATAAATAGTTTTTATTTTAAACCATTCATGATATATATTACATTACTTTTGGGTCATTATGATGCCTTATGAAATACTGTGTATTTATACCATATATAATTTTTACCTGAAAATTCCACTTTCTTAGAGAATTAAGTCAAATTAACATTGGATAATTTAGAAATTCTAAATATGAAAATAGTATTTATTTTATCCAATTAATTCAAAAAAAATATTTTTTTTATTTGTAAATAAAAATCCTGATATATGAAAAAATAACATGTTTTTTTGACAATAACAGTTTTTTTGACAATTATAAAAATTATTTTGAAATTATAAATTTAAATTATAAACTATATTTAAAAAATATTATTTAATAATAATAGTAAAATATTATTTGTTTTAAAAATTCATGAATTCCTAAAAAGTAATTTCTTAATTGAATGTTCTCATTACCCAAAAAGTTTAATTCATGTCTTGTCATACTAAATCATAATTGTTATCAAAATAATTATTTAATCCTTTATAAAGTTAAATAAATAAATAATTAATAGAATAATTATTTTATTGAAAATAATAAATATGTATGCCTACTGCTAAGGTTGAGATACATGTCCTTCTATTACACAATTGAACACGCTAAGTGTGAAGTGTATGAAAATGAGACTTCCTTATAGTGGTTCGGTGGACATTGTTTGGAATGTGACCCCAATGATCTTGAAATTATAAAATAAATGGTTTTACTAATTATATTGTTATTTAATATCATCTTAATTGATCAACGTAAAATCCCAGATATTCTATCTCCCTTAGATGCTATGATAAATGGTCTTCATAGGGTTTGTTCCTACTACACCAGGATATCACTTCATTCATCTATGTCAATTAGATATATCTTAACCCTTAATATACTAACAAAATGATCAATATTTAATGGATATATTCAAAAAAATTATTATTTTTAACAGTATTAAAAATTCAATAGGACATAATATTTCCAATTAAACCAAACAATAAAATGTGATTTCTATAACCAAAATACATCATATTGAATTTAATTTAATCATATAGAAAATTTAATTTTTAAAAATTATAGTCCTTAAATAAAGCCCCCCTTAATAAATTTCACTCAAAAATTTCCATTTCAAATACTATAATAGACGAGTGTAATTATGTTTCATTACCTCTTCTGGTTTCCACGTTGATTCCAAAATATTATGGTTCCACCATGAAACATTGTCTTGTTGAGTTGTCTTATTTCATAGATCATTGACTCTATATATAATATCATCATATGTTTCCCCTAATATGAATGATCATTCTATAATGGTAAACCTTCTAATTTTGTTTATATGAGGGTAATAGTATGTAAAATCTCAAGAAGGTTATATAGAACATGTTATGTACTTGAGAGAAGTTTGGTGAGAGCACTAGTTATTAGGCCACAATTACGATGAAATAAAGGATCTCATAGGGTATGATGTATCTTGGACTTATCATTCCCTTATTCTAAAACCTCATGAAATTTTTCCATTGAGTTATATGAAGGATCACTTTTACACGGAACTCAAACTCCAGGTCTCAACAACGATTTTTTCATATCTTTTCTGTTAACATTGTTTATATTTAATAGAAATATTAATTGTTTGAATCTTATATACAATATAATAGATATGGTAAGTTCCCATTAGATTCAATTCTCCAAATTCATAATATCATTTTAGAGTCTAACACCTCTTACAATACATAGCTTCAAAATAATCCATCTGATTGAATAAAGGAAAATATTATTATATTGGAATTATAATAGGAGAAGGAGTTGATCCTAACATCATTGGTAATCCATTGAACATAATATTTTCATATATTCTAGATATTGGATGGTTCATTCATTTTGACCATATTTCTGAGGGATCAAGCAGAACTCCTGATCAATATTGTATTTAATACTTGATAAATGAAACTCAAAATCTTTCAGGTAATACTCACTTTTATTAGATATAATATATACTATAAATTGATTTTTTCTTACAAAATATAATATATATATATATATATATATTTGAAAGATGTTCAAGATAAAAATTTACAATGATTTCACTGAAAAGTGCTGACATTATAAGGTGAACAACTACTATTTAGATGAAATTATTACCTTTATCTGTCATAGTGAGTGTGGTAATGAATTTCATGGCAATGTTAAACCATTTCTATACTTGTATGGGGAGTGGTTTTATGATACCCTTCGAATTCGATAATTATGCCTTGAGTTTTTCTAATACCAATCATCAAGAAAAAAAACTCCACTATATCTTTCTCTTCATCTTAGCCCAATTTAAATTTTACTTCCAATCTTTAAAATCATAGTGATTCTTGAATGAATAGGGAATGAAGTTTTATAAACATCATTCATATATTACATATTAATTATAGTATTTTATGGGACACATAGCCACAATACAAACCATATAACTCAAATTTCAATAATGTATTCTTTTGAGTATTTTGTACCTTTTTATATAGAAACACATGCTCTTTATAAGTAACATTTATTCTCTCAATGATATATGGTTGAGAAATTATTTTTGAAATGTAGTATAAATATCCTATTATTAAATAAATATCCATTCTTTAAATTTCCATGAATATTGGATCCATTTGAATCCTCATCATTGATAGTGCTTCAAGAAACATTTCAACCTAATGAATCTTATACATAATTTACCTTCACAAAATGATTATAGGACAAACAATCATAATCCATGATCATATATAACCACATCCTTTTGAGAATATTTTAACTTTTTTAAATATAGACATGAGTATTATATGGTTTATAAATATATCACACTTCATACCATATAAATAATATTTCCAAATATTTAATTCAAAGATCAATACAAGTAATTCAAGATCACTAATTAGGTTTAAATACTCATGGATGTTTATTTAAATGGAGGAATAAGTTATCATTTTTTCATTTTTTCATGAGAATAATATCCAATAAATTTTCATACACATCGATGTTGATCAAAATTTATTCCTAACTAGTGAGTAATGTGATTATTGGTGTAGTGATTAGATTTATATTATTCTATTTAAAACATTAATCAAATTCATAATTATATTAAAGCATTACTCCTTCTGAGTAATGTATATAGGGGCGGTATTAAATCAAGAGATGTTTCTCATAAATTGTTTATTGTAAAATGAAAATTCATGGAAAATGTATATTTCTATCATAGAGTTTGGTGTTTCCCAAAATTTATTTTTATCAATTTTTTATGGATCCAAAAATATCCTATTACTAGTGACAAAATTCAAATATTTTTATTATTGATCCTAGTGGAAATGAAATTTACTATTATATTCCACAATATTTTCTTTATTCTAGTTCCTCGACACAATATTCAAATTCTTTTTATGTTCCTCTTTACATGTGGAGACTATAAGAATATCTTCAATGAAGTCTACCATAAATTTTTTGAGGAAATAACTAATTAAATTATTCACTAGATCCATAAATATTTTTTAAGAAACTAATATTCAATATAAAATAATAATGAACTCATCATTCCTATATAATGTGTGAAAAATAGTCTTGGGATATCCTATTTTCACTTTTACTTAATAATATCATGAATAAATAATTATCTTAGAAAAATAATATACATTATGTATATCATAAAAAAATCATTAATATGTTATAGATGATAATTTTTTATCATGATATTTTTTAATTCAAGATAATCAATATAGAGGTTTATAGACTTATCCATCTTTCTGATGAAGAGGTCTTGTTCCCCCCAAAATATAGCACTCAATAATATGAACTATTTAATTAGATTTTCTTAAAGTAGATTCTTTAGTTCATCGAGATACAAAATGACCATTATATATTGAATTTAGGATATCATAAAATATCCACATATAATATTGATTTAATGTTAAACCTATCATATAAGAGTAAGACAAGGAAATTATTCTGGAAACATGTCTACATAGTCCTTCACAATGGTCATGTATTCAAAGATAATGTTATCGTTAACATAAATCATTTGAACAAGACAATTTTCCTCATTAGAAAATAATATCAAACCTAGAGATGTTTTAACTAAATAAATATCATCAACCCCTTTCACTTGTATTGAATCGAATGGTGATTCATGAAACTGAGGGTTGATTTTATTTCATGAAAATTTATGTTTGTTCTGTATACTGAAATATAATACCTAACTAGAATATAATTAAAATACACTACAGGGAGTGTGATAAGGTTCATTAGGATGTTTATAATACATATGTGTATAAGAGGGTTGTTATAAACAAAAGATTCAATAATTTCTTTTATTTCAATTTTCATTGATAGCCTTACTTCTATTATTTATGTTGGTATATTAATAGTTCTAATTATCTTATGAGATATTAAGGACTGTGCATAACTATGGAAAATACCCTAAAAATTATGTATTAAATTAGGGTTTTAATCATTTACATCATCCAAAATAATCATTTGATTTTTAATTTTAAAACTATTAAACCCATAAAATAGAAACTATGAATATTAAAGCGATAATTCATTAATAACCTATATTTAATAATGTAAGAATTTAAATGATTGAATCTATGTTATCCATGATCTATTTCAAAACTTAAAACACTATTTGAATCTTTTATTCCCTTAATAATGGTTTAGAATGAGATTTTTAATTTACCAAATAATATTTTTTGATAGTTTCAAACTAGGTGTGCAAAAAGGTCCCTTCTCATGCGAAAATTCCCAATAGATTCAAGTTCAATATTGGTTTTTATGGTTATTAAAACTAAGAAAATATTTTCGAGATCTAAAAACACATTTTGTATCCATAAATGGGCATTATTTCCTAGGAAACCACCTACTCTATACTTTACCAATATTTTATGGTTGATTTTTTTAATACCCCATGATTTTAAAATAGTAACATATATTTCCATAGCATTTCCATATGAAATACTAATATTAGAAGAAAACAATACACCCAATGATGAAATGATATATTTATTTTTCAATAAATTAAATATCTTTAAAAAAATTAATTTCATGAAAAAATAGGCTTATATTTTGTTACATTTAATAATGAGTTTTTCAATATCTTGTCTGATATGAACAATCATATTTTACAGAAAAAATTATAATATTAATATTTTTATATAATATAATATTAATCTGCATGCCCATGTAGTGGAGGGTATAATTAAGAATAACTAAATTATGAAATTATATATTTTACAGATGTTTATATGTTATTTATTGATTATAAATAAAATGAGAGTCATTAAAAATATTAAATGTTTTCTAAAAAATGTACTTTTATATAAAAGATAAATTAGTAACATTTCTAACCCATTATTTAAAATTAATTTTTTCCCATTTAAAAAAAATTACATGATATAATGAAATTAACATTTTTATTATAATATCAATATTATAATGGAGTGGGTTTTTTTTATTTTACTAAAAAGTTTAATTTTATAATGAATAGTGAAAAATAAAAAATTTGAATTGAATAACGGATTTTCATTTTAATAATTTATAATATTAAATTATATTTTCGAATTGGTTGTGCGGTAAATATGGTGAAAATATATATATTTACAAACAAATATATATATATATATATACATATATATATATATATATTAATCAAATTTTAGTCATCGGGATCATTTTCATATTGAATTTGGATATAAAAAAATTTGTATTCTTTTGAATATTTTCTCTTTGAGAACAAACTTTCCCATCATATTTACATTATTAATTTTAAATTAAAATATTCTATTAATAAAATCTAATTTTTAAAACATGATTTCATATATCTAATCAACCAAATTTATGAATTCTAACAAGGTGTACATAATTTGATTACAAAATTAATTGTGAAAGCAATAAAAAATATTTATCATGGTTATGGTAAAAATAGATTTATTAAGGGGTTAGAAGAAAAATATATGGGTAATGTTAACTGATAAAATTTTATAAAACCTGTTGAATGGATATATTTTAACCTAATAACTTAAATTCATGAAAGTGGCCTATTATTGGTGCATTTTGTAATTGAATAATTATTGGTGTAATTAATTATTTTCCAAAATTATAGGTGTGCCATTGTCCTCACTTATAGAAGTCCACCCCATATCCTTTAATATTATTATCCTATAGTTATTTCTGAAATAATTCAATTAAAATTAAATTTTTTCACTTTTTGGTACTTAAATTGATTGGATAATTCATTTAATAAGATCTGAATTAATTTATCATTAGAGTCTGTAAACTTTTCTCTACTGAAACCATATTTTCTAACAATGTTTTCACTATATTCCTACAGATTTATTAATCAAATTTTTACCAAATTTTACATTTCAAAAAATATATTTAAAGGAATATTCTTTTCATTTTCATGAAAGTTCCACATTGAATTTTACCAAAAAGGCCGGAAGTCTTTGTCTTAACGTGTATGGCATGTCCATAGATAATAGACATCATGACCATTAAATTGTTTTAAATCATTAATTATATGATTCAAATATTTTTTTCAATGAAATATATTTTTAAAAAAAATTGTGAAATTTTAGTTTTATTTTTAAAATGAAACTTATATTTTCCTGAAGATTTTTTTGAAGATATTTTTAGGATATATCTACTCATCAGTTATAAGAATCCTATATTCTTATTATAATGGGTATGTTTTTTATTAATACAATATTCATTATTCCTCTAGATGGTTTATTATCATTTATACCAAGGAATATATTGACAATAACTTCCTTGATTCATTTTTGTAATCTTTAACATTCAAATTATTTATTCACTTTACTAAGGACATTAAAT
Organism: Viscum album; assembly: GCA_963277665.1. NCBI lineage: Eukaryota > Viridiplantae > Streptophyta > Magnoliopsida > Santalales > Viscaceae > Viscum > Viscum album. The sequence continues at coordinate 3,553 of CAUJRU010002161.1, read as the reverse complement.
TTCTAAAATATATTAATATTATTTATCATGTATATTTTTATTGTGTAATTAATATATCATTTGTACACAGATTTTTCTGAATTGAAATTCATTGATTTATCAAGGTATATATTTTCAAACATTTATTCATTACTCAAAATGGATATTTGAGGATATGTAACATAGTTTTGGAATATAATAGATTATTCAATATATGAGGAATAATTTAAACAAGAAAGACATTGGTGGGGCCCAAATATATATATCCCCATGATGCATTGGTAGTATCATCAGTTGAAATAGTGGGTGGATTGTAGTTTAATGAGTTTATATCCATCAATTTTTATCATTCTCTAGGATTAATTTTAATTGTAGAGGTTTCATGTGTCTGATACATGATGCCCAATAATAATTCATTACCTTCTTTAAATATTTAATTATTATTATCAATAATATATTCACAATGATAATATCTCTATTTGATTTTTTTTCTATGTTTATTAAAAAAATTAATTTTTTTTGATTATATAACATTCTATATTTATTCATTCATATATTAAAATGATAGTGAATTATTTTTAATGCATTGTGTTTTCAGTTATTAGTTATTACATATAAATTATTATCCATGAGATTTGTACATTTATGTTATCATTAGATGCACTTATTTCATGTTTTATTTATTAAATTTAACATGTGGTCAATTATTTACCATTATATATTCTTTATGCTTATTGATTCATGATGGCTTACATAATACAATACCCTTACAAAAAATTTATTTGAACCTTATTTTTTCTTCTTTCGTAGGAATCCAAGTTTTTTAATGTGATTAATATGCATGTATGTGTTACATGGAATAATCTTATTTATTAAAAAATATTTTGTTATATTTCATATTCATATTTATCAAGGGACTCATGTATATATCTAGATTATCAATACTACTAAACTATTGGTTCTTCTGGATGTGATTGCTAGTATATTTTGAAAATATAATAAAGCGAAAACTTGCTTTGGGCTATTAGGGCTGGGTCGCTATAGTTGGTACTAGATAATGATTTATAGAAATGGAGGAAACTAGATTTAGAAAAACATAAACTTTGTAACATAAAAATATTATAGAATTTAAGGTTAACTATAAAAAACTACTAATGTTTTTTTAAGCTAGAGATTATGTGGGTTTTCTTTTAAATACATCCCTAAATGGATAATAAAAGTCAATGTGGTCTTGGAATTGATGTATTAATGTGTAATAACTCTAAAAAGGTTGCAATAGACTTGACATGATAATCACTTGGTTCAGAACAATGGGCCTTACTACAGACCTAAATTAACACTCTTTGGGGATATGCTTAGGATAATTTAGTTATTCAATTTAAAATATTATAAAAGACCTGAATAGATGATGAAAATGAATTATCTAGGTTGATCCAAAGGTGTATTCGATTGAAAATATTGTTCCTCAAAGGAATTATAAAACTTATTATGTGTAAAAAGGAATGAAACATATATAATAATTTCCATTAAAAGATGACGAGAATGATGGATGGAAATGAATATCTTCATAAGGATCCGTTAATTGTTAATTTTATAAAATGTGGGTAACCTAAAAATTATCTGATTCAATTCGTTCTTCTGAAGGATAAACTCTAGACCATTGAAGTAACTATGAAGAAACATAATGGATTAAGTATATATGTGTTGGTATTCTAGAATTAAATTATAGAAGTATTTTTTCTAATAGTATTTTTGTTATAATAACAATAAAACATTTAAAAATTATTGTAAAATTTTAGATGATAATCTATATTCATTATCATAAGAGTACTGGATAACATTATGGGTTTATGAATTTACGATTGGTCATATGTTACTTTTCTTAAACAATAAGGGTTTGGAATTTATGTTATTTGAGTCTACTATGAATAATGATATTTTCGGATAAATTTATTGCATGTATACATTTTAGTAGAATATTTATTTCGGGATTAATGGATTTAAAATTTATCTATATATTTTTAAAGGTATTAAAAACTTTTCGGGTTGATATGATCATTAATTAAATTTTAATAATATTCATATAAGATTTTTATAAATTTTTGAGAAAATATGTTGTTTTTAGAACTTTATTTAAAAGGTTATTTGAAAATAAATTTTATTTATATAATGTCCATTATATGTTTTTGTTAATGTTATTGGAAATAAATTAATATAGTTCAGAAAAAGGATAACTGACATATGGGTTGATAACCTTCCACATCTGTCATTACTTCTAGGCTTGAACCCATGGCCAAATGACGATAAGGGTTTCACATATACCAATGACCTATGTGATATTCTGGTTAGTACTTCATTAGTTATGTGACATAGAAAATAAATTTTAATAATGAGATGGTGGTGTTACTAATGATGTTTATTGATTGATCTACCATATTGGGAAATTTTATCTAACCATTATGGTTTTAGAAAATAGTTTGAGACATAAGGAAAGTCTTTTCAATCTTTTATAAATCTTATGATTCATAAAAATTGAATTTTAGTATATCATGCATAAAAAACTGATTTCTTGGATATTAATATATTAGAGTAATATAAAAAACTAGTAATAATGTACATATACATTACATCACATTTGGAGAATACTTAAAAAAATAAAAAAACATATCCCTAAATATCGTACTAGTATTGTTCCTTTGGAATCATAAAAACATAATCATAACTACATAAGTGAGCTAAATTACCTCCCATTTGGGTTTTCATGAATATAAACCTTCTTAGACACATAATACTTAATGTATATCTTCATAACCTATGGAAGTAAACATGAAAAGGAGTTATCACATATTCTTAATAAGAGAAAACAAGGGAGACATGTAAGAATAAACATGAATATAAGATAAAGTTAATGTGATTAGAACATGTGAAGATCATGCCTTTCATATCAATAATCATAAAGATGAATCATGGTACAAAGATGTATAGTTAATAACACAATAATCATAAGGGAATAAAGAATATAATCGATTAAAGCATAACAATGAAATAAAACCTAGAATTTTGTCAAATGTAAAATCATAAAATATGATTTCCATAGTAGTCATGCAATTGCTTCCAATTATATATTAATGGTTAAAGTCCATTAAGGAACTAGGCTCACTCCCCATACTAGCATTATATTACTAAACCATGTTCCCTCTGTGTTCCATCCCTATAACACTGAACTGAGTTCACTCCATGATCCAACCATGTTAATCTCATGAGATATAAATCATTACCCAAATCTTTATAGATAGATATAGATACCACCCATCTTATACTGAAATCGTACATACATGTTCCAAAAAATAATTAAAAATCATAACATAACCAATTAAATGAAGTGGTTATCATAAAAATGAAATCATATCATAACCTATTGAAACATTTATAGGTTTCATATCCATTTAATAAAAATAATAACTAGTAAAATGAACCGGGATTCAAAAGAATGTAAATTGTGAAAGAGATATTATTATAATATTATTATGTCCTAGATAGTAAGAATAGTATTAACTAAGTTATGAATTTTATA